>JAAGNO010025003.1:33616-66453 GCA_033439905.1 Ceryle rudis
AGGTAATGGTCTGGCTGCTGTCTTCCAGGATATGGCCTGGGAGAGCTATGGCTTTTAATTTTTCTCCATGCTATTACCCTTGCATTGCTGGAACAGTTCATGTGCTGCTTCTGCTTTATTGTCTTCTTCACAGATGTCTTTTAAATACACCTGAGATCTTAACAGCCTCATCACTCACTTGCTGACATATAAGGGTCAGGTGAACTACACCTATTGCTCCTCATGCATGTGGCATAATGATCTTGGAGAGCAAGTTAATTTGGTACCATAGTTTTCTTTGTGGTTGAGAAGGAGCTTGGGAATCTTGCTCAAAATGAAATCAGGTCTTGTCTGTAATGACTTGCAGTAAAAAGAAAGAAATGCTGTGGGAAGACTGAGGGAAAGAACAATAGGAAATGCAATGGTGTTTGGTTTTTGCTTTCATTCTTGGGATCATTGCTGAAGATGATTGGAAAAGTAACAGTAAGGAGATGGTTGAGGAATGGCTTAATCTTTTTTCAAAGCATGCTGAAAAAAAATCCTGCATTGGTGGTAGGAAATAAATGTGTTATTAGCTATGTGTCACTGTAGTGGAGCTGTGAAATGTTGCTTCCAGGGACAGACACGAGGAATTCAGACTTTCACACAACACTAAGAAAGGGTTAGTAAGTGCAGTGACCACCATCTATTGGTGCGCACATGAAGAACAGAAAAATAATGACTAAGGAACATGTTACTCCAGCAAACAAAGGAAGCTGGAATTTGAAGCTAGTCAAATTCAAGCTGAGGAGAAGGTGGCTATTTGAAGGTCTTAAAGGAATTATCAAGTGGAACAATTAATTGAAGTGTTGTTTCGTTCTCTGTTAGGGCATACTTGAAAACCAAAAAGAGATGTTTATCACAACAGTCAAGATATGCTTCAGTTAAATTAGAGGTACTGGACTTGAAGCAGAAAAATCAAGTGGCTTCTATTCTGCAGGCTAATAATGAATTGGTGAATCTATGAAGGGGAGTCTCCTGTCACCTTAGTACTAGCTGTACTATGTCAACAGAAGTCCTAGGGCATCTGTAAAGAAAAAGACTAAGGAAATACTGATCTGTGCTTGCCGTGTTTCTTCAGCATCCTGTTCCCTTGATTGTGACCTCTCCTCTCTGTCTGTCCTGCTGTCCTGGAGTGAGGAGGACTCTCCTCAAGCAGAGGGAGCAAGTCGGGGTCTTAGGAGACGTAGCTGTACATGACCCCAGAAGAATATGTACTTGCAGATGCTGTCCTGCAATATCCATCTGTAGACAGCACAGAGAACCTGGTTGTGGTATTGTCTTGGGGACATTGTAGGAAATAGTAGCTTTTAAAGGATCTTCATGTTACTGTGAAGAATGTTTCAGACATACACTGTCTCAGTCATAGGGATCTTGCCCCATACTACTTCTGTAGGGAAGGAAGACGTGGGAAATGGAGGAGTTTTTACAACTACAACCAGTCAGCCCTGAAGCAGATCAAGATGAGTATGGGCATTGCCAGTGCATTTCTAGGGTTTTGAGAGTGCAACAGAAAAATATCTCTGCCTCTTTGTGATAGATTATGATAGTTTAACATAATGTCTCCTAAATACTTCCAAGTATTTGAGTCATTGGAAGAAAAAAAGCTTAATTCCATTCCATTGATATCTAAATGGGGAAAAATACATCTCTTGTGTTTAACAGAAGGGCAGAGATAATAACATACCACTGAATTAATTAAACTTTATTTGCTTACATAAGGACAGGAAAATTTGATAGAAAGGTGAAATGTTTATAGACTTGCATGCTTTGATATATACCACTCTGAATGTAGTACCATTCTAATGCCCTGCAAATCTTGTCAAGACCTTTGCTATGAATTTGAAATTTATTCTAAGTTTTGACTGTGGAACAAATCAAAGCAATAATTTAGCTTAACTGAAAAAAGACTGTATTTAAGCTCTTAAATGTGTGTTTTGTAGGTCACAAAGAAATTCTTGTATACCTAATCCTTATACAGACGCAGACAGTGCTGCGTAAATTGACATACAGGGGCAAAACCCACCTCATTCCCCAATCCTGAACTGAGTGCAGAATACACAGAATCACAGAGTCATTAACATTGGAAAAGACCTCCAAGATCATCAAGTCCAGCCATCTACCTAACATTGTCATGACTGCTAAACCGTGTCCTGAAGTGCCACATCTATGCATTGTTTTGAACACCTCCAGGGATGGTAAATCCACCACCTTCCTGGGCAATCTGTTCCAATGCCTCACCACTCTTTCAGTATAGAAACTTTTCCTACTGTTTTTTCTAAACCTCCCCCGGTGCAACTTAAGCCTATTTACTCTTGTCCTATCACTAGTTACTTTGAAGGAGAGACCAACACCCACCTCACTACAACCTCCTATACAACACAACGCTCTATAATTTACAGTAGTTATGTACTGTATGAAAAGAGAATAACTATCATTCCAATTTAATTAACTCTAAAGATAAATGAGAATATATTCATACGCAACATGAAATTTATTCCATTTTGTAAAAAATCTTGCATTTTCTTCTCATTTGAATCTCTTTTCTGTAACTTTGTTTATGTCCGTGAGAGACAGAGATCAGCTGTGTAATTAATCTGTATCAGCACATAATCCACACACTCTTCCCCCCTTCCCTGCAGAAAAGAGAATACATCGCAGAACACGAAGCAGCGATATATTAGTGTAGATGGGTCAGTGAGCTTAGAACTATTTTACAATGTCAATGAAATCTATATTCTATACTCACTGCATCTCAACAGAGGGGTTTTTTTGGGGAGGGAGGTTTTTGTTTGCCTTTAAATTGAGGGGGTGTTTTGAGTTCTTAAAAAAAAAAAAGCTTTTTTCCTTTTTCTGTCTGAAATAGAAACATGAGAATTGAACATACTTATTTAAAATTGATGTAGTGAAAGTTGTCTCACCCTGATTTTTTTCATGAAAGATTAGTTTCATCGTTAGCAAACTCATATGCTGTGATATCCTTGCACTTCTTTGACTATCGTTCAGTTACCCATTATTGAATGAATGTAGATATCCAAAGAAATTTGATAGAAATTTCTGGCTGTCTGTGATTTCAAACAGTCCTGATTGCCTTTCTGCAGCTTGAAGGTTGTCAGCCTGACACGAGCAGATGCTGATCTGGAGGCATATCGAATGCAGATATGTAAAGAAGTGATTGCTATGATGATGAAGAACATGGTTTTAAGTCATAATCTCCTTCCTCATGTGGAGAAGAGGATGAGTTCAGTTTTCAAAAAGCAGTTTCTTGCAATGGAGAAAGAGATTCAGGAGGAGTATGAAAGGAAGATGGTGGCTTTAACAGCTGAATGCAGTCTGGAAACTAGAAAGAAAATGGAGGCTCAACACCAAAAAGCAAGAAATGCAAATGAAGAGGCTGAAGAATTCATGAAGAAGATGAATGAAAAGGTAAATCTGGTATAAAATTGAGATATTTTACATGATATGTGGTTTTATATAGAGGGTTTCTCTTTCAGACTAGAATGATGCAGTTGTCCTCTCTGGAGTCCACAGCAAAGGAAAGACATGGACCTCTTGGAGTGGGTCCAGAGGAGGGCCACAGAAACAATCAGAGGAATAGAACCCCTCTTCTATGAGGACAGGCAGAAAGAGTTGGGATTATTCAGCCTGGAGAAGAGGAAGCTCCAGGAAAGCTTTGTTGCAGCTTTTCACTATTATAAGGGAGCTTGTAAGAAAGATGGGGATGAACTTAGTAGGACCTGTTGCAACAGGACAGGGGTAATGGTTTTAAACTAAAAGAGGGTAGATTTAGACTAGATATATAGATTAAATTTATTTACAATGAGGGTGGTGAAACAGAGGAACATCTTGCCCAGAGGGGCTGTAGAAGCCCCATCCCTGGAAATATTTAAGGTCAGGTTCTCTGAGCAACCTGATCTAGTTAAAGATGCCTCTGCTCACTGCAGGGGGGATTGGACTAGATGACCTTTAAAGGTCCTTTCCAACCCAAGGCATTCTATGATTCTAAGAGAAAAGCTGTACAATTTACATGTGTTCAAAAATTCCGATGTCATCATTAGGGCAGTTGTTATTAAGAAACTCTGTTTTCCTTCACCAGAGAATGAATTTGCCTCAAGAGAATTTGGGACACCTGAAAAAAATAAGGTTGTCATTAGGCTAATTTTATTTTTTGTCACTTATACCCTCGCAAAGAGTTGTATTTTTATTTATGGTATTTTCCTGAACTCCTGTCAGATACTGTGTAAAGTGTTTTGCGCATTCAGAGGAGGACAAACTCTCTGCATCATAAACCTCACAATCTAGGTAAAAGACTTTATATTTATATTCATATTTTGAAGAAAATGCGAATATAAACACAACCAAGGGCTGATTTGCTCTGAACTGAGTGAAGGCAATCAGAACAATCTATATTTTAGGCAGAGCTGGGAGTGGACTTCTCTTGAAATAGCCTTTGGATAATAGTGAGATAAATAATTTAAGGCACAGTATGATTCTTTACAAGTTGAGTGTCTCTAAGTAAAAGCTTAGTGCTATGTCACTTTCATTCAGAGATCTCTGCCCAGTTGGGTAAGTGTCATTACCCAGGTTTTCATAGGTAGTCACTAGCTAGAAATAGATCCCAGGTCACCAGTTCAACATCCCATGCATAAAATTATTCTCCAGTCTTCCATATCTTTTTTTTACAAGTATATTTAATATTTACAATAAAACTGATTTCCATACACCATCACCACCTTTTATTATTTATTTATTTATTTATTTATTTAACTTCATGAGTCTGGAGAGGATTCTGTTAGGTTTTGAATATTTTTACCTCTGTAAGCCTCAAATGCTAAAATACCCAAGTTAGCATTTCATGCTTCTCTAATGTTATAACTCGTATGAAGAGGATGACTTGGTCAAAATAATGGTGCAGTTCATTACTTAACAGTGGGGTTTTGCTTCTGCAGCACAATTGGATACATGGGTATTGAATGGGATTCTGACGAGTGTCCAGCTGTCTGTTTCAGTTCGATCATAGAGACAAAAGAATTTCTGTTAGGAATATAAACTCTTACACCAGTATATTCCCTTACATATGCTTGTGTATGCTTTATTTGTAGATATTACTTAAGTTTTTTTGAATTCTCTTTTGTTTGTTTTGGGTTTCTTTTTCTTTTTTTGTGTGTTTTTTAAAAAAAGCATGTTTATGTGCTTACATGCCTATAACTGTTAAGGACTGTTATGACAATTTATGACTGCAGTTCTAACAAAAAAAAAATGTTTTGCTGAGCGTGACCCATCAAAGGTACTACAGTATGTTGATGCTCTTAGGAATAACTTTGGTTTATCAGGTTGTTGTGTGGAGAAGGCTGATGGCACAAGGCTTGTGAGCCAGTTGGATTCTTTTTGATGCTTCCAGCTGAATTTTAAATTGTGACTCTAGGGAGCCTTCAGATATCTCGGATATGAACATCCTGAACTAGAGGTGCCAAAAAGTCAAAGGAGACAGCACAGAAGGGATACTTGTGGACATCTTTTTAGGGATGAGGTGAACTGTTCTCTGCAGAAATCTTTTTCCTTAGTTATAGAAGGAAGCCTAGTCTAGATGTCTAACCCTTACAAAGACCTCTCTGAGATAAATCCTACTTTTGCAGAGAGGCCTGACTGAAACTCAGTATGTGAACTCTCACTATGTTCTTGCTAAAGAGACTTTTCTTTGCACAAAATACATTGGTATTTCTGACTTACACTGGAGATGCTGAATGATAGGAGACAAAGAATTGAGACAATCCAATGCTTGTCCTGATTGATTCATTGCATACTAACATCTTGCTGTTCACTTTCCTGTCTCTGAAAGGACCTGGTTAGGTACTTATTATGGAACCTGGTCCAAAACAATGTTCTGCAGTGCTAGGGATGGCCCAGACTTGTGCTTCTGGCAGCAGGTGTACTGATGTCCAAGAGATGGCAGTGGAAAACAGCTGGAGCAGTAGCCTCCTTACCTTCTCAGCCAGAACACACAATGTATATTCCCTGCCTTTTTGATAAATTTGCTGTCTGCAGGTTGTCTCTTGGGAATGAGGACTGAGGTGTGGGGGCAGGCTCAGTGCAGAGGACAGTTCTCCCCAGATAAATAATATGAAATTTAGAGCAAGACCAACATAACTACTGTTAAGTAACTCTGCTGCCATAAGAAGCATGCTTTGCTCTGTGGGACAGGAATGTGTTGATTCTGTAATGAGTTTATGCCATTTGAGTTTAAAACTATGACTATATGTCTTGCTGGACAACTATGAGAAAGTATTTCTAACAAAGCAGCTTTTAAATTAATTGCCGTTTAATTCTACTCTGTTGTTGTAACTCTGAAACGATGATCTTGGATTAATTTGTAGAAACCATTAGATAAAGTAGGTCACCATTAATAAGAACTTTTAGAGATTTGCAGTAGTGTATTTTTTCTACTTTATATTGTTTTAAAAAATGTATGCTTATTTTTATTTCATCGTTCTGACTTATATGGTTCTATTCGATTTTAATAGGATTTGAGGATTGATAAAACCTAAGAAATTAATTTCATATATAGAATTTGTGTTGAATTTCATGCAGTTTTTTATAATTTATCTTAATGCTTCTAGAGTCTAAAAAGACTTCTTATGCCTCGGAAGTGCTATCTGGATTAGAAACTGACAGCTGTACAACCCCTGTCAAACAAAACAAATGAACACATGGAAATAATACATTGGTTTACTATTAGCCTTCATTCAAACCTGAAATAACAGGAATTAGAGTGTGTGTAAAATATATATGAACTAGTAGCACTGACAGTTTAAAATATCTTGAATACTGAAAATCACTTCAGATTTTTTTTTTTATCTCTTCTCTGCAGCCTGCTGTAGAGTACAGAAGTCTTCTGGACAGACTTCACAGACTGGAGCAGGACCACCTGAAGCGGTTCCTTCTGGTAAAGCAGGAGGAATATTTTGCAAAAGCTTATAGACAACTGGCTGTTGCCCAGAGAAGGGAACTCCATAGTATCTTTTTTACACAGATAACAAATGCTACTTTCACGGGAGAACTGAAGGTGGAAGCAGCTAAAACACTAGTGGAAAATTACTCTAAAATACAGGTAATCGGGTAACTGCATTCCTAACCTAAAGACAGAATGCAAACTCACAGAAACTTTTGAAAAATGTTTCAGGAAATATCTGTACTCTTACAACTCTAAAAGAAATTATTCATATGTTACCACACTCATAACTCATTTTCATAGAGCAATATTAAAAAGTATCATTATGCACATCTAGACAACTCTGTATTGATGCACACTCCCAGCTTTTTACTACAACAGTGAGTTAGATGTCTTTGCCACAACATTATGTGCTTACTGCTGACTTCTCTTTTCATGGGTAACATTTCCAAAGCACCCAAGTGCTTGCAGCTTGCCTTTACTGCTCAGGGAAAATAAGACTAGTAGCTTTTATGTACCATGCAGAATAAAGAATTTTGAAAATCTATCTGCACTGTGTAGTGGGAAGTTACGTAATATAAATGCCTAGTTTTGCAGTGAATATTTTGATATAAATGCACATCTTGGGGGCTCTGTTTAGTTCCTGAAAGCTCTGTTGATGCATATCTACCCCTAAGCCCTCCCTCACAGGATGGTCTGAGAGCAGATTTGTGCTCATGCAGCAAACCTCTGGTTCCAGGTCTACCCTTGCTGGTGTTAATGGAGCCGTCAGCGTGGTACAGAAATACCAGAGTGCCACTTCAGAAGTAATTTCAGCACAAACAAAGGGACTGTAGGCATTTTCAAAACCCCCTAGGAACTAAGTATTTCAGAAGAAGTACTAAGCCCCCCCAGTCCAAATACGAAGATTATTTAAACTGTGTTATGTCTAAAGTGCTGCAGTTTTGTACTAGGAGGGTTGATGTCTCTTAATGCAGTTGAGGATGCTGATGAAGATGTTCAGGACTTCAGTTTTGGTTTCAGTTACACTGTAAGCCTCTTGTTTCCTCAAGGGTTTGTTTTTTACTCCATTTGTGTTGCAAGTTAGTGTTACAGATTCCAAAAATTCTGGGAATTGTTCTTCTGGCTGCTTCTTAAAGAAGAATATGATTGTTGTGGTCCTAGAGGTTTAGGGTCTGGAGGTTAAAAAGCAACATCTGAAATGTAGGTGTCAAAACATGTAAGGCCCACTCATAAAACTAGATGGACTGACAAACTGCACTACAGAAAAACTACACATGGGCCCCTGTCAGTTACAGATGCAGCAAGCACTTGTGCACAGGACAGCAGTGCTGCCTGCAAAAGATAAGGCAAGTGAAAGAAGTTTTGATGATATTTTGGCTGCTTGGACAAGGGTCACCTTGTCTTGGGTGTCTGATGTTAGCAGAATGTGTGCAGTAGACCATCCTGTGTCCATCTCTGGTCTCTAGCAAATCCACTGAGGTACCTTAGCCCTTCCCATTCCCCACCGCTGGAAGCAGGAGCTTCTGGATCCTCCTGTGCACAGTGGACTTGGGTTTCCCCTTACTGTACTGGACACATGTGGAAGACTTATCTTTGTCTTTGAAGTCAACTTAAGCCACCTATGAAAATGTTACCCTTTATTTAATCATACCTGTTAAGCATGACCTGGGTACTGGGAGGTGCAATAAATATTCAAGAGAGCACACAAAATATTGAGGTAGTCAAGACAAAAGCTCAGCTGATTTTTTGTTTTGTTGAAATAACAATAAAAATTTGACATGTCCAATAGAGTTAAATTGATACAAACATTGTTTTTCACTCGTAAGAGCTTTTTAACTTTGCCCTTTTAATAAACAAATCTGGTTTGATACCTGCAGGTGTTAGCTGAAATTAACATTATGTTTGATTAAATATATTTGTTGCCATTCTTTTCTGTAGGGAGACATTGAAGAGCTAATGGATTTTTTGCAAGCTAGCAAGAAATACCATCTGAATAGAAGATTTGCTTACAGAGAGTATCTTATAAGTAAGATACAGTTAAGGGATTCTCAAGCCTCTGCTCTTATAAATGCAGCAGCAGCTCAGATATCAAGTCTCATTAATAAGATGGAAAGGTAAATATCTCAATTGTTTTCTTAGCAGTCATTTGAGTATGTTATCTCAGACAATAGAATAGCCTTCAAAAGTCTGTTTGTCTTCTTACCTAGCAGGGAAGGTGCATAAAAATGTTATCTTTCAAGGTAATTCTAAGAAAATACTTTGTAACTGATGATTTTGTTAATATCCTGGCAGATACTAAGGTGAGGCTTTGTTGTTTGTGTCCACTTCATACATACACTTCATTCATCCACAGATGTTGTGGTTATGTGAAAAGCCTCTTGAGAAACTCCTACCTCTATGACCACTGTGTAGGTGGCTTAAATCATTGCTATGAAAAACTGGAACTTCTCAAGCCAGTTTTCAAGCTGGGCTTTCTAAAGATAGTATGTGAATAAAATGTCCCATTTGTCAGGGCTAGCTGTATGTACTCAGTGCCTTTGGAAATCAAGTTCATGGACTGCAGTGCCAAAAGGCAGGAGAAATAGTTTTAAAATATAATCTGTAATGATAGATTTCAGGATGTCTACCTAGGCATTTTGTGTTTTCCCTTAAAGAACAAATGGGTAGGAGTGTGATACTTAAGGCAGTGTCTATCTTGGGTTGTTTCGGCAATCTGCAGGTTCTTATTTTTGGACTACAGTAGCTGTAATGTGGTGCATCATTCTTTTGCCAGTATCTGCTTGTTCACAGTAAGTTTCCTTCCTTCTTTGGTCTCTTTAGAACTGAATGCTGTTCTGCTGACTCCCTGTGTATGAACAGCTCAAGCTCCTTTATAAATTTCTCCCAAAATTTTAATTTTTATAAGACCTCAAGCATTTCTTGGGAGCTGTGTTTTTAAAGTAGGCAGTTGATTATCTTTGACATAAAAATTAAAAGCAAAACATATATTGACCTCTTACTCTTCTCAATAATCTTTATATGGACCTTGTTATTACTTGCAAAGTAATTTTCTGAACGGAGTCCTACAGGACCTTTCAGTGACTTGGTATAGAAAAATGAATGGCTCCAGCAGTAATGCATTAGTATAAAGTTTTCCAATAATCTCTTAAAACCTTTTCTGCTTGTAGCAGCTTGCTATGTAGAGCATTTATTGCTCTGAATTATTTCCCTAAATTTTGATCTGGGCTCCAGCAAGATGCCAACCAGTTCAGTAGGTGAAATCCTGAAGTAGCTGAAGCAGAGTAATGTGGGCACCATCGTCACGTTCTCTCTCTCTAGTCTTTGTATGGTGGTGTGGTTCAGCCTCTGTGTACATACAGGGTGCTACAACTCTTGTGCTTCATATCTATCACCCTTATGTTTTAGTGATGCTCCTATGACTTCTCTAGCTTTCATGAAACAGTCTTACTTTGCTGGGGTCCAGCATGACTTAGACGTGTCTCCATGGCATCAAATGCAAACTACTACTTTTTACTTTAGTGCCCTCCCTTCATATTTTCTCCTAATTTTGTTGGCTTTCATTCAGTACTGAGAAGATCTGCCTCTAACTGACCTATGATACTGCTTCTGTTGGCCACACACTTCATCTCTGTTCCTTCCATGGCATTCACTGCATTTGGGAGGAAATCCCTGTAAACATCCTTGTCATTACTGCATTATTGTCCTTCATTAAAATTCTCCTTGTTCAAAGACATTAAGCATGTGCCTGCACATTTCTTTAGGTGATTAGATGCCTGGTCTGCTGAGACTTTTTATCATACAGTTTATCATACAATCTATATTGTTTCATTATATTTCTCCTATCCTTTTATTTTTTGCTTCAGTTCAGAGTCCTCTGTGAACAGGACATCTTTTTATTCTAATACTGTAATTATTTTTGTACTGTATTTATAGAAAACCAGAAATGAAGGTCTCTTGCCAGAATTGAACCTTCTAGGAATTACTGTAATACTGATCAATGTAAGTAAGTTGCCACATAAACTCATATAGCCTTCTGTGGTAATAGGTATTTTACCCATTATTTTTGTTAGCTAGCATTTCTAAGTAAGCCCATTAAAAAAAGTAGACAGGTTTTACAGTACTACATCACCTGCAGTTTGAACTGTGGACATACTGGATCTCAAAGCTGAAGTAATGTAGACTTTGGGGTTTTTTTTTTTATTCTTAATAATAGGAATATATCATCTTCTGGTCATTTTATGTTGCATGGCTGCTTCTGTATCTTTCACTTGCTGGATAGTTCCAGCACATCTGTCTTTAGCTATTGCAGCCCCTTTTCACTGCTCTGGACAGGGATTTTAATTGGATGAGCAAGCCTGGGTTTATTTCCTCAGTACAAGACAGGATGAAGGTGTTAAAAATGACATCTTGCTAGTCTTTTGACTTGGTTTTGATCAAAAAGGGAGGCAAGACTTAGAGTTACCAAATATGGGTAGGAAATGTAGTGCTGTTGGATTTTTATTTTTTTTAACAGAATACTGAAAATTAACATTGATTGCTTTCAAGGCAAAAGTGACTTGGCCAAAAAATCCAAGAATGGGGCTTTGTGGATTGCTCTCAAGGTACTGAGAGGTATTTTAATCTGCTTTGCAGAAGTTTAAAGAAATACGGTAGATGGACATTGGAAAAGCTCTGCAAAAGGAGATGCTCTCTGGTTACCATAACTATGTGATAAAACAGATGTGAGTTTCTCCAGTGTATTTATTATGTAGAGGATGATGTTTCATGGCTTGCTCAGATATTTGTGATGGAGAGATGGGAGTTGTGGAATCTGGCCACCATGGTTACAGTGCAGTGGCTGCAAACAAGCAAACATATTAACCTTCTGTTTTATTTCTTTTAGCTTTTGAGGATTATATTTGGAATTATGCTGCTACAGTATTAACAAATCCTAATAAACCAGAATGAGAGATTGTCCTTCCTGTGGGTTTACAATATTTAACTGCCACTCTAGGTTATGAATTTGTCCAGGTATCATGTTGGAACATCTGAATCCAGGCTCTGTATGTAACGTCTTCTGAAAAATGGGGATTTGAAAACTTAACCAGAAAGTGTTTTGACAACATCGAGGTTTGGGTCAGGAATTGGTGCTTTCTACAAGTTCCACACTGGCCTTTTCATCCCCATATTTTGGAAGTCTTCTGTGTTGTTTAATATTAGAAATTATAACCAACAAATGTCCAACAGGCTGGTCTGAATTAAGATGTTCTTTTATTCTTCTGTTGTTTGAGAAAGACTTTTTTTTGGGGGGTGGATTTCTGGTCTAAATATAATAGCAGGTAATTTTCAAAATTTGATTCGAGTTTGTGGAGAGGGAGGTTTTTTTAACTGTGCAGACATGGTTGGGATCTTGCTTACACTTGGAAACTAAATGCTGTAGCCAACGAAGGTAGACCGTAGTCTTAAACTTCCATTTGCACATCCATAGGCACAGTGTGCCTAAGATTGAGAAACTGCTCTGTTAGACTATTGTATTTCACTATTAAATTTGAAATCATTATAATTTTTCTGATGATGTAAATGTAACGGGAAATCTGAATATAATTCATTTTGTGGATATGATTGCTTTGTATCGTTAAAATAATTTTTAATAGTTTTCACTTGATTAGATTACATCCTTTAAAGAGAAAATTCCTTCTAATGAGGAGAAGGAGTTATGAAAGACATCTAGAATTGCATTTCAGGGGCATTACATGAAAAATGTAAATATTATGAATAATATATAAGGCTTAAAATGTCTCATTTGAATATCACGTCCATTACTAAGAGATTTGTAATTGGTTTTGCATTTGCTTTCCCTTCCTTCCTTCTTCCTTTGCTCTACCTTGACAAACTGCCTCAATTGTACACACATCTCTGAGATTACCTTTCTGTTATCCACTTGCTTGTTTGATACCCCCCAGGTATTGCTGCTAAAGAAACAAAGATCATTCTATGTGTCTACTTTGTTGAGCCTTATTATTGTACTAACTGCCTCAAATAACCTTTTACTCTTAAGATTTTGGGATAACAGACTTCAAACACTCTTATTTCAGAGCAGGTCATCTACCTGAAAGTCATTTGGGAGTGCTGCTGGACAAAGCTGAGGCTGAAATTAATTCTGTTAAACAGAAATTTGATCATGATTTAAAACAAGAAAAGCAAAAGCTTCACCAAAAACTCATTACCAAGCAAAGGCGGGAGATGCTACAAAAGGTAATTATTTTCAGTATATTTATTTTCCCAGGTCTTGTCATAAATTAAAAATTGAATGAATTGAAAAATAAAGTGTGGTTCTTAGGATGGGATCAACACTGTCAGGAACACAGATGAAAGTAAGTGTTTGTTGTTTTTAGCTATGTACTGCTATGTGCTGGAGTAATTATGCAGTAATTAATAGCTGCTCTTTCAGAAAAGCGTGCAAGAAAGTAATATAACTGGACAGTCTTGTAAAAGCCCTCTACTTAGCCTAGCCTGTTCAAGGAGGTTATGACAAGCCCCTGTAATGTGCAGACCCGCAAAAGCTAACTTTGGTTCTGGAGTCAGTGAGGGAAATTGCATATTGCTGTGACAGTTTTCTCTGGGTTTCCTGGCTGTGTGTGATTTCAGTGACTTCTACATCATAGTTAAAACTCAGCTACAAAACAGTTTAAAAGGTGCTGTACCTGTGGCTGCTCATGGTAGGACTCCTGTCACCTAAACTCAGTCATCTAAAAATCAAGGCTATATCTCCCAAGAGCTCCAGATCATCTCATAATGGAAGATGACTCACAGGTTATCTGAGATAAATGAACAGGAGTTGTTATCCAGAATTACATCTTTCTCTGCCTAAAGGATGTAGAAAAAACTTTACTGGATTAGGTGGTACTTCTTTAGATGACCAAAGTTAGGTTAGATTAATTTTACCTTTTACAGAATATTTTTTTCAGTGTTTTCTGCTCTCTAACACACATCAGTACAAGAAGAGACAGCAGGTATAATGATGAAGACTATTTGTTCTCACTCTAGGTAGCTTTGGTTTAGCTTTGCAATGAAAATGCTGCATGCTGTAAGATGGGAACATAAAATTTAAAAAATCTCACCTATTTATTTATTTATTTATTCCATGGTATTTGATCCAGATTGACTTCTGGAATGCTGCCAGATCATTACAGTTCAGCCATTTGCGAATATGTCAAACTACAAGATCATGCATTTGTTTAGGTGTTATTTCTTCTATCTAGTAACAATCCAAATTATCCCAGGTCTGCGTTAGCCCTTCTAATAATAATCTGAATTATCACAGGCCTGCTAGATGTACACTAAGCCATCATGATGAGGGCTAGGTAGGTCTCTGGACACTGAAAAACAGTTCTGAGAACACTGAGAAACAAAAGTAAGAAATTTTTCATTGCTATGTAATACATATTTAAAGAGATAGAATTTGAGATATTCCTTCTCTTAACCTTGTTGCTACTTTTGGCAAATGTATTAACAGAAAGAGCATCAGCAGGAGCAACTGTCATGTGGAGACCCCCTCAAAACTACTAGGGAGGTCACTCACTACCTGAGTCATTGCAAAAATTGTTTGGGTGATCACACCATTGAATTTGAAGAACTTATTGAAAAGCTTGACAACGAGGCCAGTGAAGAGCTGAAAGAGCTTCTATTTAGTCTAACAGAGAAAACTGTTGAAGAGCTTAAACGTGTTCAGTATGGAGTATTTGTGCAAGAACTGGTAAAGCTCAGCGTTCCAAAGATGTTCCTGCTGGAAGCTGTGGAGGAGCATAAAAAAGAGATGGTTGTTAAACGTGAACAGCTTGAAAGGGAAGAGCGTGACAAGAGTATGGCCACTGAAGAGCTGCTTCAGCTCACCAGGCAGAAGCTGAGCCAAGAACTGGAGATGAGCCTTTTGGAGCAAAAAAAATTGAGGAGCTGGGAACAATTAGTATTCATGCAAGTATCTCTCTATACCCTTTTCTTAGTTATTCTTGCAAATAGAGATGAACTAGGAGTTTTCACACATATCTGGTATAATTCCTGATGATAAATTTTCTGTCATGCACTTGTCATGCACTTCTGTCATGCACTTTTTCACAAGTCCTCAGCCCCTGTGGTGCTGGTGGACAAGCCAGCACTCCTGGTACTGCAGTGGAGACCCCGGGAAGCAGTGGTTTTGAAACCAAAAAGGCGGAGTGTTTTTATACATCTTTTCACTGTCAGGTTTCCCTCATGCCTCTTTCATTATTATTCTCAGTCTGTTCTCAAAGGTCCAACACTTTGGAAATGTCATTTAGTATGTCAGGCCTAATTAGCGCTGCCTTCAATTTTGATGTATCCCTTCTAGCCATAAGTAAAGCTTTCCTCACTGGGTACTCCATTTTAAGCTCTGCTACAGTATTTCCCCATACTTCTTAAGTACCAGCACAGTAGTGTTCCTCTCCATCTCACGCTTCAGACTTGACCCATCTGGCCTGCTGACAAAGCACTCCTGGCACTGACCCCCCCAGCCACAGAGGTGTCATGGGCAAGCTTGCAGAGAGGTTTGTTGGCCCCAGGCACACATTTTAGCCATTGCTGCCTGCTACAGTATGACCCGGGGAAGGTGGGAAAGCTAGTGGTGGCCTTGCCACCACTGAGAGACCTTGCTCAGGGAGAGACCACAGCTGAAGCCCAGAGTCAATGTGCATGGTGCCTCAGACTGTGGGCAGCAAGGTCCCCGAGAGATTTGCACCATTCATTATCATTTCTTTTTAGCTTTCAAGTACATTTATGACTAGTTGTTGTATTATGTGAATATTTACACTACTACACATCCTTTGCACTTTCCATTTAATAACAGGCATTGTTAGAGAGATGGGAACATGAAATAGACAGCATCTTTGTAAGTTTGCCTGCTGTGTGGTGTTGAACAATTAAAAGAAATATGAAAAAAAAACCCCTTGCCCAAATCCATGTTTGCTTTGTTAATGAAGAAACCCATAAAAATCTATTTGTCTTGGTTTCATTCTAATTTCAAGGCCATTGCATTTTTATTTAGCATTTTAAATACTTTTCTATAAGCCATTTCAATATATTTTCTAGCTTGTCTTATTATCTCTTATTTATATTGCTGCGAGCAGACCTGCACGGGCAGGGAAGTAAATTTTATGACCCAGCAGGTCTTTCCTATTTCTAACTTAAGATTCCATGGTAATTGTGTTCCAGCCTGCAGTGTCCCCTGTTGTCTTTAATTGTCTTTATTTGCAGCAACAGTAAGCTTTTTGGTTTTCCTGGTAAAATACTAGAAAATATATACAAAAAGTGCAGCATTTGCACAACTGTTCTATCAAAAGCCCCTTAAAATCTGTCACTGTTTTGATGCTTAGTCCACTGTCTGTCAATTTTGGTATTTTGATGACAGGTGTTTGCTCTCATGTTTATGTTTTCATCTTCTATCTATTCACAAATGATTATTTTGAGTGATAGACTTTCATTTCTGTTGCTTATCAGAGACCCTGAGTTAGTCCAAAATATGTATGAAGATGATTATTGCTTAAAGTAATTTTTAAACATAGACAGGACAAAACTATGATTTAATGTTTTGGGTTTTTTTTTTTTAATGTCTCTGTATAGCTGTATATATGGACAGATATATAGTATGGACTTTCTTCTAAAAGTCTTAAGACAGCATGAGAAATATTTAAGTATACTGTAAATACTTGCTTGGAGTGATACTGCTTTAAAGTAATTTTTCAGAGGAAAGCTTTATGCATTAAAACATCTTTAAGATTTAGCTGTACTTTTCTGAAAGGGTAAACAGAAACTCAGAAATATTTTAGTGAAATAATGAGGGGGTATAGGCCTGTGACAGACTGAATAAAGCATCAGTCCTAATGGAACATACAGTATGATATTTAGAAGAAAGCTACTTTTTAAAAAATAATACTGTTCATGCTTTAGATACAGCTAACATTTTTGGGGAAATAGAGAAGATTTGCAAACAAAAATGCTTTTTTCTGTGAAATACTCTTAAGGAAATATTTCAGTCACAAGACAAGGCGATGAATGTAGTGTAAGGTAAATCACAACTGGAAGATGAGTTTAGGTTTTCACATACTTTATTTTTAAGTCCACTTCAGCTTGACCTGAGGATCAGTTCCTCAGAATTTTGTGTTCAGAACCTTCCTTCTACAGAACAGGAATTTTAAGTGATTCAAACCACTGCTAAAACATATTCCATGTTTTTCAGACTGCTAAAAGCTTTTTTACAAAGAACAGCTAGAACCCTTGTGACTTGGTGATGGGAGGGATGACATATATGAGTTTATAATAAAGAGATACAATTCCCCCCCCTCCCTCCTGATAGCTGTGACTGCTAAGTGCTGGGAAAGCTTGCAGGGAGGCTTTATGGGAAGCTTTTATCTCGATTTCAGCCCTAAGTTTAGGGTTTATATTATCTGAAGAGGTGGAAGGAGTCTGTGCATAGAAATGTGCTGAAAATTATTTATTTATTTTAAAAATATTCAAGACCTGTTTCCCCTTGAAAATGAACTTTTACAATCCAGGAAGTTCTATATGTAGAATTTGATGTATTCCCAAGGATATTGTCAACATGTTGAGCAGCACAATCCTAAGTGTGGAATCATTAACTGTTGATTCTCCTGTTAATAAGACAAAAAAAGATAATCATTGTCATGTGAAGTATTTATGCATGTGTCTCTTAACATTTTTCTTAAAATTGCCTTTTGTTTTTTTAACAGGCAGCTTCTAAGTTTACCTCTCTCACTGTCAGAAGAGGAGTTGCTTAGAATGAGGCAAGAGCTGCACTGCTGCTTCTCTCAGGTAGACAGCAGCTTGGCTTGGCCCAAGATAAGAGCAAGGGCCTTGCTTCAGGCTTTCGAGGTGGAGTGGAAGGACGCAGAACTGCTAAAAGTTGACCAGAATTTAGCAATGACCAATAAACAGGTGGGAACAATTTGGGATCGGTGTGGGAATGTGCAAGGGGTTCATAAGTATGTCTGTAAGGTGGCCTTAGCTTCAGATACGGGTCTGTAGCTTCTCCGTAGGTGTGACAGCAGTGCACACATACACCTGTATGTTTCTGCGGCTCACATGTCCTCCACCTTTCCCAAGAAGACAGCATAGGTATAAAGAAGGAGATAGGTGGCCAAAAGGGCTGCACCTCTGAGGAGAGTCAACTGAAATGCCAAATACTGGAGTGGTGCTGAGCCTGCCTCTGACTGTCAGGAGCAAATTGGGTCCTCTATAACCCAAACTGTGGTTTCTCTGACAGCCCCTGAACAGCACTAAATTTGGCACTAAATCAAGGAAAGATTTAGGGCATTTTTGGGCAAATGTCCTAAACTGTCTTGTCCATGTAGGAAAGTGGTGAGGAGTGTTAATTCCTTCACTAAAATGTAAACCCCATTAAATTATAAATTACTTTCAGTTCTTGAACAGGAGGGAAAAGTGTGTTTTCCTCTATGAATTGTATCTGATACCATCATCGAAAGGAGGACTTTGCCTTGCTTTGGTTTTGTTCTGTTATGTTTTCTAAATGTGTAAACTAACTTTTAGGTTACTAACTTAGTACTAGAAATTAACCTAGTTCAAAACATGAATAATTTCTTAAGTACTAAAGAAGTGAAATGACTTTGCAAAGCCTTATAGTTGAACAGATGTTATCATTTCCCCAAGAGAGTGTTAGACTTAGTTGATATTCTTGTAAAGAAATAAAAAGGTCAAGAGTAATATCATTACATGGAATGGTGGCCCTTAATACTGTCGTGGTTCATTTGCGATTCATATACTGTGTCTTGAAAACAATGTAGTTCTTAAATTAATATTCTTTGCTCATTTTTAACCACACTGAGAAGACAACATACCAGTTAAAATCTCCTCTTATTATCACTGCTAAAGCTTGTTTAAAATCAAATATATGTGCCTGGCAGTTTTCATGGAAAGGGTGAATATATAATTCTGCTTCAAAGAAATTAAAAATTAAATTTCCAACTTATCTGAGTCTCTGAAAGGAATCTTGTGAATCAATAGGTAGCACCTACCTTTCAGAAAGTCATCTTTGCCAAGTGTTTCATTAATTGGAGGATCTGCCAATAATAGCAAGTAATAATGTTAGCATCCTCATATACCTCTTACAGATAAGGTATTTTGTGCTCATCTTCTTACAGCAGCATTCTAAACTGAAAAAAACAGGATCCAGGAATAGAAGTAAGATAGATATTCTGAAGAAATCTTTACAGGACAAAATTTTCATTTATGAAGACTCGAAGAAAGACGAATATTTGAATAAAGTAAGTGCAAATATTTTCTGTACTGTGGTCAAACCTAGATCTTTAATTACTAAGGAGTGACAGTTTTCTATCAATGTGAGTAAGAACCAGATAAAAAAAGGCAGGTGTAGTGGCATGATGCATCCCTTTACTTTTGCTTGCATTTGGCAAGATAGATGTTGCATTTCAAACTTAATAGTTATAGAACGGATTTCATGTCTCACCCATTTTTCTTTGAGTAGTTCTGGGGCTTGGTGTACATGTGCAGGACTTGCGTAGATCCTGTGGTTTTATTAGTAAGGTTTTCAAACTATAGTATCACAGAATCATAGAATGCTTTGGGTTGGAAGGGACCTTTAAAGGTCATCTAGTCCAACCCCCTTGCAGGGAGCAGGGACATCTTTAAGTCACATTGCTCAGAGCCCTGTCCAACCTGACCTTGAATATTTCCAGGTATGGGGCTTCTATGGCCTTTCTGGGCAACCTGTTCCCGTTTCACGACCCTCATTGAAGAAAAAGAATTTGTTCTTACGTCTAATCTACCCTCTTTTAGTTTAAAAAGATTACTCCTTGTCCCGTTGTAACAGGCCATGCTAAAACGTTTGCATCTTTCTTTATTGAAAGGCTGCTGTAAGGTCTTTCCAGAGCCTTCTCTTCTCTAGGCTGAACAACTCCGGCTCTCTCAGCCTTTCTTTATAGGAGAGGTGTTCCATTCCTCTGATCATTTTTGTGCCCTTCTTCTGGACCCACTCTTAACAGGTCCATGCCTTTCTTGTACTGAGGACTCCAGAGCTGGATGTAGTACTTCAGATACAGTCTCACCAGAGCTGAGTAGAGGTGAACCACCACCTTTGATCTGCTGGGTGTGTTTCTTTTGACACAGCCCAGGATAAGTTTGGCTTTCTGGGCTGCAAGCACATTTGCCGGAAGGTGCTTCCCTGCATACTTCCGTTGACCAAGATTTAGGTCTTGAACCTCTAATACTACTGAAAACCCAGGAATGGGTTCTTGAATCCAAAGACTTTTGGGGTAGGGCCTGAGTTTGTTGTGCAGAGTTTATTGAAAGGGAGCCTTTGTTCTGGTCTTTTAAAAGGCTCACAGCCCCATTCTAAAGTTAATACTTAGGGAATGAACGGGGCTAATGCCAGTATGGTATTTTGGAAGCTTTTTTCTTCTCTGCTAGCATGGTCCATGATGTTCTTGTTCGTGTTCCTTAACCTCTCTGTCCTTGTCTTACCCACTTCAAAATGTCAGTAATACTACTTTTGTATGTCAGAGGTAGATATGTCTGTCATTGTAGATATCTGTGTTGGAGATAGGTGGTGCACAGCTGTAAGTACTATGCAGAAGCAGCAGGTGTCATCGGTAGTTAAAAGTGGTAAATAAAAAATAGTTTTGCAAATTATTGCAGTATCAATCGTAGTACTAGATTAGACAAAATAGTGTTTTTACATCTCTTTCCTGTGCTTTTTATGCTTGTATCCTAACAAACGAAAAATACTGTGTCAACATGTTTATTAACAAATAATTTTACTTTTATGTGAGAGCAACATGTTGTTAGTATTGGTTGCAGATAATAAAAGCAAATGCTTATCTAGTCCAGCACACAGTCTTTGGAAGTGAGAGCAGGTGCTTGCACAAGAATGCAACACTCTAATAATTCAGTAACAATTCAGTAACTCTGGCCCAAGAATGCCCTAATCCCTTAATGGAGGTATTGAAACTTCTGGCGTCAGTACGTAATGCCCTGACCTCCAAAATTTAGATAGTGATTGGTTTTTTTTTTTTTTTGTACTGTTACCTGAAAGTACAGTGGAGTACGGGCTAAGCTATGCTACAAAAGTACTGAATATTTGTTTGTGCTGAAGATTGCCTTACCTTTTTGTTAGTATCTTTTTTTAAAAATTGGAAAGTTAGCTTTTCTAAGACTCATTGTTTCAGTTTTACGTGCACCACCTGTTATACCAGTTTTTCTAATTGTGTGGCTGCACATTAGTTACAAAAAGTCAAATGCTTTGGGCTTTTCCCAATAAAGAAGCCAAATTATTGTTAAAGCAAATCGTTATTTCTCATATTATCATTAGAACAAAGAAGTTTTGCAGTAAACTTCATGCTGATCACAGAAGTAAAGTTTCTTTCTTTTGCCTGTTCCAGTCTGTTGCCTTGTTTCTCATTTAGAATCTTACACTTCTAAATTTTGCGTTCATGTGAACACTTACCACCTAACTCAAAATTAACCATCTGAATTTGCACAACCAATTCAAGGCAGGGAAAACGGACAATGGAGCTATACAGCTCTGCTGTATTTCTGCCTTTACTGCTGCTGTTCCTCTGCAGACTTCTCAGGATGTCATGAGTTCTGTCTCACTACAGGATGGATGTAAACTGTTTTCCAGCTAATGCTTATGAAAGCAGCAGCAGGACGTGTTTTGTAATACTGTAAAATAGCAATGGCAGAGAAGAACAACTTACAGACAGGATGTAGTGAGCTGGGAGACTGAGGCACAAAGTTTGAATCCTACCCTTGGAGCATCTGAGAGTATCATTGACCTTCTTGTGAAAATCTTCAAAAGCAGGCTGTATCTAGTTGTTTTGGTTTTCATAGCTGTTTTGAGCTGCCTTGTGCATGAGGAAGAAGATGCTCCTTTCTGACATAGCAGTTATGTATCTCAGAAGAAACATGGTGGTAAAAATACTGAAATTCTTTAGTCTATTTTCCCTGATAGGCTTGCAAAACCCAATAGTAAAACTTGTATGAGCAATGTCTTTTGGAGTTCCAAGTAATGAAGTACGTTTTCAGATTATTCACTTGTTTGTAAAGTTTAGGACTGAGACAACGCTAGTTAGTAATTACTCTGAACTAAAACTGGAATTTAGAAGTCAGTGCTTTCCAGCAATGGACTATTCATAGTGCATTTGCAGCACTGGGAACTTTTTCTGCAGTTTGGATGTTTCAAGTGGAATCGGAAGCAAATGTTCGGACCTACAGGAGCTGATTCATCATAACCAAAGTAGTTTGGCACTCTCATATTATTATGTCAAATAGTACAATGTCAAGCAGCATTTTACAGTATTCTGTTTGGTATGATAAAGGTCTTCAAGAATGGCCAGAGGATATTAGTTTGTAACTAGTTCATAATTTAGTTTGTAATCAGTATTTGATCCAGCTTTTACTAAGGTCACCTTCTATGTCACACTGAAGTCAGGTCTACTTGCAAGCTTTGATATTCACAAATGTATTTCTGTTTGCACAGCTGTGATTTCAGAGCTGACAAGAGGCAGAAAGGAACTCAGATGGCTAGGGGCAGATAGTAGCAGTTGAGTAATGCAGCATTTTGGTCAAGAGCAGTTAATTTACTGTATAATGTTGAATAGGTGCAGAATGATGAATATGAACATTATTCCCATGTATTTGGGCATGCTTAACATATGGCTTCTTAGTTTTGAAAACTAGATACTAGTTTGTATCTATTTTTTTTTGCAAATAGTATCAGTTTGGACCATAAATCTAATGTTTTGTAGAATATACTGAATGTATCTTATAAACCTCCTATCTTATAAACCTCCTGTTATTTGAAGTGGTTCACAAAAGTATAAGTGTTTTGGTCATCAGTGTCATTTCTTTTGCCTTCGAATTCAGCTGCAATTAAAATACACATTATTGTATCCCTATATAAGTAAACTTGAGTTGTCAAACTGCATTTCTATCCTTATTCATTATTCATTTTAATGGGTTTAAACTTACGCTAAAGGTGGCTGCTCATTTACTCATTCATCTATTCATTATTCATTCATCCATCCCCAGATTTCATATATCTATAATTCATTTAAAATCCTCATGTCTGAAACTGAGATTCCTTTGAAGTAAGAAGCAAATTTTAAACTCAGTTGTGCACACACCTGTCAAAACATTTCTGTATAATTTTTTATCTGCATTTTTAAAGGATTAGAGCACATCTTGTTTCTAGACCACAAAGGCAGCCTTCAGGTATTACTTACTAATTTTGTGTCATATAAAACACATGATACCTCAAACATAAGTTTTACCCTTTTTTGAGATATTGTAAAAATGTGTGTATTCTGGCAAGCAGTATCTTGGGCATGTAACAGTATCTTGGGCACGTAAATAAAAGCTGGAAGAAAAGAAGGACCATCTTCTCTGTGTGTATGTTACAATTTATTCAAGCTAGCAGTGTTGCAATAACTTTTATTAGTTAAGAAGCTACACTAGTATGTTGAATAGGGAGCATCACATAGACTCTAAAGCATTAGTTCTGTTGACAATGAGCCTATTTACTTCTAGTCAGGTAGGTCTGCTTGGAATTTTTTTTGCATTCCTTGTATAGGTGCTATTGTAATGAAAATCCTACATCCTTTAGTCTCCTGTGAGAAAAACATTGGTTGTTCTCACCTATCTTCATTTTCCTGCTTTTAAGGAAACTCAAACTCAACATTGCCAAAGTTTTGAAAGGTCACCTGTGGTGTTAGTTGTCCAACCTGGTTAATTTCTAACATGAATTGTCCCCTAAAGTGATGTGTGCTGCAGTGATGCATCTCCCTGAACACCTTCCTGGGTAGCAGCTGTTTTTAGCAAAGCATTAAGTGACTGGCTGCATCAGATACAAATTCCTCGCTTTCCTTTGGAAGCTATTTTGTCTGGTATTTGTTAAAATATCTGTTTTACTGTTAAGGACTCACTTCCATTCCATCCTCTCTTTAAGTGTTACCTCGGCGTGCAACAGCTTTCACCACCGAAAAGAGGGGTGAGAGCAAGTCATTGGAAACCTGACAATTGAGTCTTTAAAAAAACTGGACTGACAATATGGCTCTGAAAATTGCTAGTTGCTTTTGAGAGCATTGTCTTGTGTCACAGTTATCAGTAGTCTACCAATTAATTCAGTGTGCCTTTCAGAACAAAAACTTGAGTCTTACTTGAGAGTGTAGTCTTGTGCATGGGATTTTGAAGAAAGATTTTTGAACTATTACTAATTTTTGTTTAAAATATTTGCTATGGCACCAAGATATGGAATAGACTTGTTCTAGGCCTTAGTTTTATGTCACTGACTTAATGTCTTGAAATAACACTTTGGACTGTGAAAACGTATTTGCTTTGACAAGATAAAGCAAAACAAATAAACAACCCCCAAAAGAACTGAGCTGGGGAGGGATTGACTGGCTTGTGCAATCTGTATCAAGGTCATGACTTCTAGAACATTCCGCAGAAGATTTTAGTTTTGATTTTGGATCGGTGCTGCTTGAATACAGTGAACACCATTGAATGCCTCTGAACTGCTGGACTGTGAGCTTAAATGGGAGATGCTAATGTTACTTGCTTTTCAGTAAAAAGCACTAGAAGGCCTCAAATTCACTTTTATAGGTTTCTTGCCTACCTGCAAAGAACATAGGAGATAGATACAGAAAGCTGTTATTATTGTTGCATTTCTTCCTACTGAAAACTGAAACGTAGCAAAAAGCAATGAATATTTCTGGATCTATCCTAAGGTAATGAAATCTACTTTTTGGTTTGTTTTTTTTTTTTTTCTCCTTTTTGAACAAATACTGGAAGGCAGCTTAGCTTTTTTTTCCATAAACTCACAATTTTGGCCACCTCTTTTGGTTTTCACTGGAGATCTCTGCATCTCATGCTCAAAAATAACAGCTTACTTTTTAGCATTTTGGTTACCATATTTCCAATATAATCTCAGAGTTGAATTCTCAACTCAAATATCTCATATGTTTATTTGTAACCCATATGCTTACTTATTATCTAGCATTACACACCATGTTATTCAAGATCTAATTGTTAGATTAACAGTAATGTTGGGAAACGTTTATGTTTTAAGATGGAGATTTGTTAAAAATACCAAAAAAAATCTGTCTTGCTTCTACTTTGTGTATGTAGGATGGTTTCTTACTCTTTTGTTGTAATTGGCTTAATTTACATTATCAGGAAATAATTCCTGAAGGTAACTTTCCATCTCTTGCCTTCAAGGACATTCCAGATGATGTAAGGGAGACTTGGGAGAATATCATGTGAGCGTGAATGAGAATATCACAAGCACATGTGGTTCCAAATCACATTTTAAATTTAGCTCTATCTACTGGATAATAGAATTTGTATGACACAGAATCACCCTTAGCAAGTCCCTTATCCATTAAAGTTCCAGAGAAAAATTCCTGGGCATCATGTTACTTATTTATCGTTTTAGGGATTGAAAAACTTGGTTTAAGTCTCCTTAAATGCTCCTTCAAAGCTATTCATGAATAGAGTCAGTAATACATAAATCTGATTAACATGAATAGAAAGCTAATAAGGTTTTAATGTCTTGAGTACGTATCATCTCTCTTTGTGCAAAGATACTCTGAGGGGCAAAATCCAGTCTTGTGCTGATGGGAAGTCATACAGTATCTAAAGACTACAATTGACCTTTACAGTGTTGTAGTTCATGCTTGTAGGGCAAATACTATTGGCCTTTATTATTCTTACTTTATAGACTGGTAAAACTGTAGAGATATTAAGACTGCATGTATAAAGGCATACCCCAGGATGCCTACCCTAGTAAGATACTGACCATGTAGGTATCTCAATTACTTAGAGTTGTTCATCTCTGCCTGTTCTTTGAGAGAGGCCAAACTTGATGGGATATAAATACTTTTCCATGGAATGCAGATGTGAGTACTTGCTCTCAGGTGCCACAGTGAAAGTTTTTGAGGTGCTTCCTTTTATGCCTTTTTTGAGCATTCTTGTTAAAATACGTAATACTGGAAACTGAAAATACTGAATTCTGAAAACTTTTTTTTTCTTGATATTCTGTAAAACATAGCAGATTAGGTTTGTCAGGACTGAAAGAGAATTTAGAGATGGAGCAAGGAAAAACCCCGCACTCTGATAACCAGCAGTATACAGATGGACTGTTTTCTGTGCTTAACTTTATTCTAATTCCAGTCTGTAGGGCAGCACTTGATATCAATACCAAGTAGTGGAGTTGGAGCTCTCATGGTTGCATGTACTTTCGCTCTCTGTGTCTTCTCTCTCTTACAGTCTGAGTTCTGGGTCTGTGTGGATAATACAGGGAGAGAGAATAAAACCAAACTGATAATTATTTACTGTCTTTGAGGATTCAGCTATCCAAATGTTAGATATGCAGTGTAGCCATCAATGTCTAAGCTAGACTTCCTCACATACGTCAGTGGAAAAACATTTTTTAGGATATGACACATACCAAGAAGTGAGTTTTCCTTTTTTTTGACCATAAAAGGGGCTTAGCGTGATGAGCTTGGATGGAAGCACCTAAAGAGTGTAATTGCAGCCTGCCTCTGTCCTCATTGTCTAGCAGAAAAATGGTCACAGTGGCAATATCCCTGGCTGTGAATGTCAGTGGTATAGCATGGAGAGCTCATCAATCACATTGCGTTTGATCACGTGCTTGCACGTGCTGTGCTTGCCTTTTACCCTTGGATAATGTCTGTGGATGCACCCATCAGATGTGCGGCAGCAGTGTAGTTGTTGAGTTAAATCATTCTGATGTAATCCTGTTTGATGTCCATTCAATCCAATTTTAATCTTGTTTGAAATCCATTACCAATAGACTCTTAATTTAGAGTTTAACTTTGTTTTATATGAGAGGATTTGTGATTATTTACTTAAAGAAAATAGTTGAATTTCATTGGTCAGTACTAATGGACACTTGCAAATTCAAAACTAAATAGTCTTTCCATAAATTTTGTATTTTTGCTAAACAGAAGTATGTATTTTATCTTCCCATTTAACTAATCACATAGACAAGCATAAGTTGTTGGTTTGGGGTTTTTTTATTATTTTATTATTATATAGACACCCTATTTTAGGTTATTGTTTAATAATAAAGTTAAACAAAAACAAAGCCTGATCTTTTTAAAGTATCTGACATTACTGTAGATATGGGAGGGGTTTTGATCACTTAAGCACAGCAAAAGCTTGTAATTTCATATTAAAAGCACGTTTTAAAACAGTGTATTACATTATAACAGCATTGTTTTCTTTGTTGCTTTAATCCTGCTTGTTAATTACAGAGTAGTAAAATCAAGAGCATACATAGAAGGTTTTCTCTTAATCTTGTTATCTTTTGTGTTTTGGTATTTTTTAGGTAAAATACAAGTTGCTGTTTGAGAGAGAATGTCAGCTGCGTGATCTGGAAAATAAACTCGGAGAGTATATTGCTTCTTTAGCCTTTCGAAAGACTGTTAAAAAATCCGAAATGTTGGAGCTGTATACTGCTATCATAAACGTACAAGCTTTGCTCTTTGAACAATTGAGCGTGTCAAAAACTCTGTCAAAATTGGAATGTGTTCAGATTTTAGAAGCACATAATCCTGTAAGTAATGAAGTTGTGAAACGGAAAAATGTCTGTTAGGAGACAGCAGCTATCACAGTAGATTATTTGACTTTGATTTAACTCTGCTGGTTTGCACCTCATTGAGGTCCAGCCTTTAATTTCTGTGATTATGTGCACTTTAATGCACTCAGTGAAGGGAATAAAGAAAGTATTAGAACCAGAGAAGATTGTTTATTATTATTATTATGTATTTTTATTGTAGTGATATCCAGAGATCTAGAGTTGTAAACAGCAGCATTTTTTGGTTAATTAATATTAAAGTTTTCTTGATCACAGGGAAAACAGTTGGGAAGTGACTGGGATAGTGTGTAAGTTGTCATTACTGTGTTACAAAATTGCTCATGTTATCATGCTGTCTGTAAAGTAAAATCCATAACCACTTGATATTGTTCAATCATTGAGTTTTTCAAGATTATATATACAGCCTCCTCCTTGTCTCTCTCCCTCTGAGCATGATCATGCAGTTTGCATAGTCAAAACTCCAGAAAGGCCTCTTGCCTTTGTCGTTTTTATTACATACTTTGTACGTGCCAGTTTCCTAATCCTTTTTTAATATTTCAGTGCTCTGTATTCAAAAGGATTTTTTTTTATTACATCTCTTATTTGCAACCATCCAAGTGAGGCTTGGGAGAGCACTGGAGTAGAACAAACAAAATGGGTTTTAAGAACAAAACCTCTTTGCTAGAGGGCATCATTAGACAGCTATTGCTGTGAAAACTCCTGGTTACATTTTTAATATTGTAATTTCTAAAGAGTTTCTCTTAGAATGGCAGTTAGAATTCTTACATGCTTCCAGGTTTGCTCAAATTTGTATAAAATCTGTAGGAAATAGTAAAAGTTGTATGTAGTCTAATAAAAATAATTTCACCTGGAATCAGTGCCTTTTGTACTGCAAGTGTAAGGGGGTTCTGCAAAGAGGTTGCTTTTAGCTTCTCTGTCCCTGAACAGATGAAGAAAATGGATTGAAGGAGAGACAGAAGAGAGATCTGGAGTAGCTAATGCTGGATTCTTTATCCAATGTGGAAGAACTGAGTTGAGCCCAGTTCTGGCAAAAAGAAAATTTTAGCCATTGTGTAAAGTGCCTTTTAGGCTTGCTTTACTGGGACTGTTTTCTGGTGATCAGACCTCTCTCTCTCGCTGTGTTTTTGTCCAACTCCTTTGTCCCACTGGCAATTTTTAACCCCTGTTACTTTAAAACAAATGTATCAGATTACACAGGATTCCCTCATGCTGATGATACTGGTCATAACCAGTGAAACGAAACACATCTGGCCACATGTGAATTTGTTTGGTCCCTTTAGAGATAACAAATTAATAGTCAATTTTAGTGTTCAGAGAGTGGATTCAAGCTTCAGTATCAAATCTTGCTGACAGGGAAGCAGACACTTGGAGACACTGCATCCAATGTATCTGTAGTCTGAATGCAGCAGATGAGGTGGAGGAATAGATGAAAATTCATCATTTCCTCCAAGGTACAGGTTGGGAAGTGGGGCACTGAGATATTAAGCAACTTAAAGCTTGAGGTCAGACAGCAATGGCATTGGAAAACGGGAATATGAAGCCTTCCTTTTAATTGCTCATTTGACACTGACCAAAGTGAGATCATTGGCATGAGGGATCCAGTCCACTTAATACTTCAGGGTTTAACCCTGCGATTATTAGAGCATTGTGTTTTAACACTAATTTTATCGCTTTTAAATGTGACTTTTTATCTTTTAATTTCAGACCTCTTTGATACTAGCTGTTGATTCAGTATAGCTAAAACTAATCAGTCTTGAGTTTCTCAAGCTGTTTCAGTGGCTTTATGCCTCTACAGATGAATTGTGATGGTGCCATTCTTTCCTTCGGATCTCAGCCATGCTGGTAGTGTACTTTCTAGATGTCCTCTATAGTGAAAGGTTTCACAGAGCATTGATCTTTAACACAATGAAAATTGACTTCTATCTCTTAGAATTGTTCTGATATTCATAGTGTGCAAGATGTTTACTAAAGCCATGCAATGAACTGGGAAGTGTAATGACTGCAAGTGGCTGGGTAGAATGAGAAATGGATAAACTAATATCAGAAATTCTGATACCATCTTCTTTTTTTTCTCACTCCAAATTAAATTATTTCAAGTTAAATTATGACTTTTTATCATTACATGTTTTGAACCTCTAGGAGATAGAAGAACTTGTCAGGAAGCAGGAATACGAGATGCTCAATAAAGAGTCAGCTCAGCAGCAACAACAGCATCTAATGAGTAGGCAGAGGTGGACTCCAGATGGATGGGGACTATCAAGTGAAGCTGTGGAAACAAATGCAGACAGGCAGGTGACAGCTCTGCTAAGACAGGCCATGAATAAATGTAGGCAGTTTATAAATCTGCACCAGCAAAGGTAAGTGCTTTGGTCTCAGATTTTACTAAGTTACTGCAGTCCTTATAGACCAGAAGATAACACAGTGAAACAGCAGGGTAAATGTTCCGCTGTGTTAAGGAGGGACTATACATCTATGTTGGATCAGTGCATTTCTGTGAGCTGTCTTGGGAATATTGAAATAAGAAGCATGAAATAATAATAACTTAGTTACATATGGATTGTGATGTGTTGCATGGCAATCACCATTTCTTGATGAGGACAGTGGAAAAATAACAATATTCCTTAGGAGCAAGGAGGAGAAGGATTTTAATCCTGTTCTTTCATCTCTCAAGACGACAGATGGGGACTTCAGTGACACCTGATCTGCTGGGGTCAGAGGAAGTAGCTGAAACAAATTTAAATTGAATTTCCTTCTCCACTGTCATCCTGGAGACTGAATTCCCTGTCACGCAATCATTTTTGATGGGATATATAAATTTCTCTTCAGAGACAGGCTCAATTTCACTTTTCCCTGGCTGTTTTTTTTTAAGTAAAGATATCAGTGACAAAAAAAAACCCCAGCCTCATGCGAGGTAGATAGAAAAATCTGTCTTGTCGTGAAGATTGCCTAGCAAAAATGAGTGAAAATTTACAAAATTACAAAGTATTGTATTACATTCATAAGGGTTACAGGAGTTAGAAATTACATTTCCATGTTTATTTCATAGTATTAAAAGCCTACCACATTTCAAGGTTTGTGTAAGGTGCTGAGAGTGCACCTGGAGTGTACCTGGAACTGAGAGGGTGCTTTCCATTATGAAGAGGGTTTTCTGTGAAACGATTGATATATTAAAAATGACTTTGATAGGCTTTGAGTGGAGTTATTGCACTCTTAAGTCTGTTTTCATTCTGAAAGGGCTGGAGTTCTACTCAGTGTAGATTAATAACTCTCATGTTGCAGAAATAGTCACTAGAAGAGCAGATAGAATTCTGGCTTGTGGATGCAACTGTAGAGATTTATCAGTGAAGCCTTCAAAGAAACTGCAACTAGTTTATATTATTTACCTGAAAATGTAATGGAATAAACAGGTTTTGTACTTTTACCAAATGATATAAGGATAGCTTCACGATTTCGTCCAGAAACAACAAAAAATCACCAGTAGTGAGGAAGCTAACTGTTTACCGTTATGTTCCAGCAACAGAAAGTTGCTACAACTTGCCATAAAGTGTGGTGATGAAATTTAAAGAGGATGGGGGCAGGGTGAATCATGTTGCTTTGGCGCCATTCCAGATTTCAGTTGTGGGCAAGATCACAGATAGCCTTCGATTCAGCTCTGTTTTTTGCCTGGTGGTTCAAGGGGGGAAGGAGGAGAAGTTGGCTTATTTTACAAGTTACACCTAACTTGGCTGACAGAAAGGTATGCTTCTTGAATGGATGACTTTCAGATATTGCTTGCTATAATACAGTCATTGCAGCTGGGAAGATTTCAATGTTAATTCTGTCTTTCACTTCAGCTTGAGAGATGAGCAATGGAATTGCGCAGTGCTTGAAGATCTCCTGGAAAATATAGAAATGGATGCATTTTTGGCACTTTATAGTCAGGTAAGCATGAAATTGAACAAAGCTTCCAAGTTGAAATTACAGCTCTGTCTGGAGATCAGCTTTTCTTCCTTTTTTTTGGGAGCCAATACAGATGTATTTGGACCCATTTCTGCTATTAGTCACTACCAGTTCTGCTCTTTGTAGCCTGTATTACTTCAGTTAATTCTGACCTATTTTCAGCCCTTTGGATTTTACTGAGTTATTATTCTTTTTGTTCACTTAGAGATCCTTTCCAGGGTTTGTCCTGTTGCATTTCTGATTTACAAACAGATTTACAGTCTGATTTTCATGTAATGAGATAAAGGTTTTGTTTAGTCTTTAATCAGTGGTAGAAAGCATTTGCGTTGATTGTGTTAAATGATAGAAGAACTGGTAGTTAAATTTTCTATTATCATTGCCCATACTGTTTTCAAAAAGAGCATCACCACTTTAGGTAATTTGCTATCTTTTGGCTGCCTGTCAGTGCCACAGAAGGCATTGAAAATGAATCATTGTTTTCCACAAATTTTATCTGGAGGCCTTTGTTGAGATATGTAGCTAGCATCAGAAAAGAGACTCGGGTTTGTAGCTTTTCCTATCCAAGTATCTTGCCTTTCAGGGCTAGGAGTAGGTACAGTCACCTGTATCATAAATTGGGAGCTTCAGAGGCCAGCAAGCCAAGGAGGGACTGCTTAGACTAAGGGTCTGTCAACTATTCCTATGTCTCAACTTGTTTCTGTACATGGAGAATTGGAGTGAGACTCTGTATATGTTACCTGTATTAGATAGACCTGTGAGGTAGCACATGTTTTCAGATCCTTACTCTGATTTAGGTAAAGAATTTGCACCAAGAACTCCTGAAGCTCCACGGGAGTGTGGTAATTGCTTCAGACTCTGCCTTGCATGGGGTAACTTGGGCTCCATTCAGAGCAGAGTTCTTCCACAAGCTTCCCTGGAAGAGACTTACCTCTGAAATCTGGCAGCCTGATGTCCTGGAATAGAAGATGAATTAAATCAGGCAGAGTGGCTATTCAAGCCTTGTCTTATACTTTCTAAGAGCATCCTATCCTCTGGGCATAGTAATACAAACACCAGAAAGCCATTCTGGCATGTCTTGCAGAGTATAACATTTGAAGGTGTTTTTTGAGATTGTGACCATTGTTACCAGTCTTTTGGATTTAAGTCCAAGCTATATGTTCCTTTAGTTCTGGGGTTTTAAGCTTTTTATTGGTTTGGCTTCTTGTCTGGCATTGTTTGCTCTGATAATAACTGGGGTCTGTAATGATATTGTCAGGGCTGGTT
>JAAGNO010025004.1:0-27163 GCA_033439905.1 Ceryle rudis
CGGCTCCTGTCCTGCCCGGTGCGGCCCGGCCGGGGGCTCCGGGGGCCGCCCCGCCCTGCGCAGGCTGCGCGGACATCCGCGGGCAGCCGGCGCTGCGGGGTGCCGCTCTGCCGCCTGCCCCCTTGACTTGCGGAAAACCAGCTTTTCCACACGGGCCGACGGGTCTCCCTCCCGGCGGCGACTCGGCATCTGCCGCTCGGCCGCCCCGTCAGGGGTGCGAGAGGGATCCAGACACTGGACACCCCGCACGCCTTTGGTGATGCTCGCAAACCGCCTTCCATCACCCCTGGTGTTCGGGTGCGGTGCTGAAGCGTTCTGGAAGCCTGTGTGTCCCTAGTTAGCAGTGTCTGGGTTGCAAAGGGAAGCCAGCATGTCTGGAAAAGCAGTTGTTCTATTGACTTAGTCCTGCAAACTGTTTTTCACGGTCATCTTTGTGCACACAAGTGGTTCTACAGAAGTCACTGTTAATGCTAAAAATGCATTTTTCAGGGTCAGATGTGGAACCCTTTCTTAGTGATTCAAAATGTTAGCATCAGGAGAACAAAGTCTCCCTCAGCTTTTTTAAATTATTGAGTAGATGCGATTTTAAAATAATCTTTCCCTCTTCTCCAGTTTATGAATGGTTTATTTTTTACACATAGAATAAACTAAAAGGAAACTTGCTGTTTCACATAAAGACAATTCTCACAGTCATTAAAAATTTGTTTCCTTCCTCTGGCTGGTCATTATTTTTCTGTTTATGAAAATCACATCTCCCTTGAGATCTTTGTAGTTCAACTAGAAGAGATAAAAGGGAGTGCATAGTAGATTCAGAACAAGAAAAAACGAAGGCTTCTGAGAATTTTACTCAAGAAACTACTAGTCAAACTATGTAGGGATTGACCCAGATGGGCCTGGTCCAAAAACTTCAAGGCCACATCTGTGCTTTCAAATCCATACATTTCAAGCACAGGGAGGAAGGACTTAGACTTGGGAGCTCATCTGAAAAAAAGATTCAAAGCATATGTAGTAACACTTCTGCAGGGAATTGGGACGGGGAGAGGAGGGTCAGGCTTGGAACTCATTTTTAGAAGGAATTCCAAAGCACATGGATGTGGTGAAGGTCTGGTTTGAAAGAACTGAGCAGCACAGCCAGTGGAAAGCCATTAAATGATCCATTTAAAGCCAAACTGTTCTTTGGATGACTGCAAAGTCATTTCTCACATTATTTCAACTATTTATCTGTCTAGCAAAGAAAACACTTGTGAAATGCAGCCATTGCAACAGCATCAATTGCTTGTCAAATAGCTAATAACATGCATCTTTGTGAATCTTTTTTATGTATTTTAATAATTTATTTGGCCCATTTTTTATGTTGTGTATTTAAAGTGACATATTTGTTCCTTTGAAGATTGCCTCTTGTTTTGGGGAGGAGAAAGAGGGGAAGAAAGTGATTTAGATGAAGCAGACTCCTTGGGGCATAAGCCTCACCTAGACTGTGAAAACTTGTAAAAACTCTCTGAAGCAAAATAATAAATTCCAAATTGTAATACCAGTTTTATTTTCTCCCCAGCTTGTCATATACTCAGGTACCCTTTTCAAACTTCATCAGAAAATTTTTGCTTTGGGACACTGCTTATCTTCACTGGTCATGAGAAATAGAGAACACCTTCTTAGTGGAAGTGCCCGCCAAATAGTATGGGTTTATTAATCTACTTTGTAAAACAGTGCTCCCATCATTCAGCTCTTGGGAACAATACGAGGCCATAGAAATGTCATGAGTTCAGCAGGTCTGAACAAGCAACTGGGGGAAGAAGCCCTTGCTTTCACAGCAGATCACAGAGGTCCACTTGTGTCCCAGTTACGGAGATGAGGGGATGTGCTATTGTGCAGTACTGCTTTCACATATGCACCATTTGTTAGAGTTTAAAGCAAGCCCTTTTGAGTTACAGGCAATGACGTACCCTGCAAAACCAAGGTTTTCACAGGAGAAAAAAATCTGACAAAAGAATCCCAAATGTCAGTAACTGACTCAGCATACAATGGGATTGATAATTCCAGTGCTTGGGCGCAGTAACAGAGATACAAGCTGGTTACATTACATTGAGTAGGAACCACAACTACAACTATTTCTTCTTCTGCCTGGGAGAAAGTTTTAACTCCTCTTAAAGGGCCAAATCTTGATATTCTTATTTGCTCAGACAAATTCCAGTTGATTTCAGGAGGATTTAGCATGATATAACAACTTAACAGGGACTTTAGGATTTGACTCAGTAGAATTATGATCCTCAAAACTACAGGAACCTCAAGGCACACAAAGCCTTTTGTTTTTCCTTCCATGGAGCCAGAAGTGTGTTAAGTAGTGACGTCTAGTAAAATATCAGAGTAAAGTACACCATTCATAAAACTGTGCTAACGATTAAAGGGTCTCTAATTCAACCCAGTGACCCCAGTGGAATTCTTAAAGTTTGAAAGCCATGACGTAGCATATTATTCATTGCCCTTTCATTAGTGCTGACTACGCTCTACGTTTTCAGAGGATGGAAAACCCTTTTGAACCTTATTATGCTATAAACTAGTTGATGATAGGAAATAAATGTATCTTAGCCAAGGAACAAGTGAATAAGACCACTCTGGGGATTAAGTTTCAGTATTCAACAGTTAGTAAAATTAATGACAATGCTTGCAATAGCAAGAGTTACATCATCAGTTACATTGAGAGGCCTGTGTGTACCTCTGATGGTTGTTCCTGTGTCCTGACAAAGAATGGAGTACTTCTATGCAATGATAGCAGCCAAAACAACATGTCTACTTTGACTCTGCATTTGCATATTAGCTACAGAAGAGCAGGCAAAAATAAATGCTAGCCTAGCATATGGTAAAGTAAACCAGCATTATAAAATTTCAGATTCCACACGTACCCAAACATAACCAAACACGGTATAAGGCCATGTGAAAGCAAGTGTCCCAAAACCAGTTGTTTAGAGGCCAGGGTAGAAAAACTACAGTAATGGTGTACCTGGCTTTAGAATGGTAAATGTAGTCAGAGCTCACATAAGACATGGACCTACAGCTGTAGCCTATGACAGCAAACATAGTAGCTGATGGGATTCACCTCCCCATTATGCAGGGCTTTCCTGACACACTCAGAAAGTCCCTAAGGCCCGTGGAGAAGGCCAAGCCCTGCACAGCACACAAGCCACATGCCAGAGCCACTGACCCCCACGGCAGAGTGGGGCCGTGCTTGGCACCGAAGGAAGGAGAGCAGAGATGCACCCCCTCCAAGGGCTCTCTTTCCTACACAGAGGAGCAGAGGGAGGCGGGCAAACACATGTGACAGATGAAATAATCACACTGATTCTCCTGTCTGCGTAATGGGGTAAGTGGTAGGATACTGCTTTCCAGTCCTTCAGCTCTATCTCCTTCCTTTTCTTACCCTCTCCTGTCATGCTCCCATCCAGCTGAAGAGGAAATAAGTCTGGCATTGGCCTCCCAAGGTCTCAGATGGTACTGTTCTTTTCCACCTGGAAGTGCCATACGGGTCATGCTAAACCACCTCCACAGAAGTGAGTGTTGAACTGTGCTTTTCAAAGTGGAGAAAAACATGTAATTCTCAGAAAATTGTGCACACAGAGGCACTAAAAAGTGCAAACTGCACTGCTCCTCTTCTGCATTAAATAATGCCTATTTTTTACATAAGTGTTTTAAGAAAAGCCTGCTCAGTTGTGAAAGTAACAACATTTATAGCTGCATGCTTCTAAAGATGCTTCTGGTGCTCTCAGCACCACTGTCAGGGACAACTTGAAATATATCTAAGCTCTTAAGATTTCCAGGATCCAGCTGATACAGAATTTTGAACCTCATCATTCTCAAAATCACAAAGAGTGTCACAAACCATGCTCAAACTCCATTTCAACCACCTTCCAATCAATCCCCTTTTGCTCCACCGACAAAGAACTGCCCACAGCAATAATAACTCTTCAACAATTGCTCCAATTAGTATCCTGCTGATGCATTTCGGGTCACAATCCTGCTCTTGCAGGTATGACTGATCCTTTTAATAACATCTACATTTTGTTTTGGTGACCATATGAGTGCTTTGATTGCTCACTCCCAACACACACACAAATGGGATTCCTGTCACAAGACACTGTTTTAGCTTTTTGGTCTTTCTCTTTGGTACCTATGGTCTTGGCAGTTTTTCCAGCACTTTTGCCTCAGGCATTTTTGCAATCTGGCACGTCAGCACCTACTGGCTTTAGCAACTTTGCAGCCTTGGCTTATTGCCTCAAAGCTTTGGCATGAGCCTGCACTGTGGCATCCTTTCAACTCCAAACCTACTTGCTTCACAGGTTTTCTTTGGGGTTTTTTAGGATGTCAGCAGCTGCCCTGACCCTAGGGGGTAAGAGAGACTGATCAGCAAGTTCAAACAGTGTCTGTGAAGCACAAAGATGTCTATCACAAATGAGCACATTCACTACATCACTTGCCCTTCTATGTAACCGTGCCAGGTCTTGCACATGCTCAGGTACCATGAGAAATTTTTCCAGGCCTTCTTCAGAGAACCTGTGATGATCAGCTGGAAAAAAACCTGGCAAACTTCATAGTCCCAGCCTGTTAAAACACTATGTCTCCATACTCCAGTGGATATACTTTCCATTGTCAAAGTGTTTTCTCTTTCACCTCTCTTCAAAGCCAAAAAAGCTCATCACACAGAGATAGCTGTTGGGTTTAAGGGTTGGTAGTTCTGACTGACAAGTGCTAATTCAGCAGATGAGCTGCTTCCCACGAGGACCACCAGGGGACAGCTAGCTGTCTTTATACTGCCTCCATTAAAATACTCCTTTCCAGGTAGCGTCACATCTTCGTTGCATTGTATTCAGGGAAAATAATCTAAGAAATCTTAAAATAGAAGAATCCATGATGATAATAATACAGGCTCATACCAGTTTAATCTTTGTTCTCACTATCTATTACTCTGAAAGCCCACATCAGCAACTGCCTTCAGTGAAGGCCTTAGCTTTGGTGCAGCTGGAAGACTTCTCAGTTCAAAACGCTTTGTGGTTGTGAACTGCTGTCACCTGTTTTGTCATGCAACTTTTTTCTCAAGTTTGCATAGCCAACTCAATAATCTAGACTCAGCTCATCAGAAAAGTGGAACGGTGGGAAAAAAAAAAAAAAAAAGATGATACCTAAAAACAAGTGAGAGTCTCTTGCTCCATGTGTTTATCTCTATAGCCAAGGAAGCTGGACCAGGGCTTTCCCAGCAACTTAGAAGCAACTGGCTTTTTCTGTAGATTTTAATGGCTATTTGATCTAGAATCTGTTCGCATGGAATCTGACTGCAGATCCACCAGAAAGAATTCAAAGGTCATACAGAATTACCAGGATTTTTTCTGTCAAAGTTTCCCCAAGGAAAACACAGTTCCTATCCAAATAAAATGAACTTGCAGTTTATTTACAAATCCAAAACACTGTGGATGTCCTTCATAAAAAATACAATTCTTGACATATTCTAAAGTGTGATTTTTCTGAGAGTTTTTTTCTAGTGTATATTTTGCTGAGACGAAATTTGCTAACAACTGTAACAATATTCAGGGAAAGAGGAAAAATAACTTTTGCCGACATCATGTACAGTGTGCTACACATAAAAAGAAACGAAGCAAAGTAAAAAGTAGTGCCATGACTTCAATAATCAGACCCTTTCTTTTAGCATCTAAGAAATGACAAGTAAGAAAGTTTTAATATAGGAAAGGATTTTTATTTGCATTTCTTAACAATAAGGGTGGTTTATACTCCACCTGGTGTCTTTTCTCACATCATCTTTTATGGGCTTCTCTCAGTGACAAGTACCTTTGTACAAAGGTTTTCTCCCCCTTCTCCCCCTTCTCTGGTTCTAACTCTCTAGCAGGCTTCAGCATACAAACACAATGGGAGCATTGAAAGGAAGACAGTGGGACACCTCCTTTGATCTTGTGTTCTAATAACTTGTGTATGTTTGTGTCCAAAAACAATGTTCCAAGGCTGTGAGGACTGCTGCTGCCGAAAAGAATACTCATCACGGGGATGGTGGAATAGTTAAACTGTATTCAGGAGAGTAAAGTACTGGCCAGTAATGTAAACAGCAGACTGTAAACTCTGCTAAATGCTTTGATGACTGAAGAGAGCCCCGCTCCTGACAGCTGACAACACAGGTCTGTTCAAAGCATGGAACCAAGGGTCACCATTAAATGATACAATTCCCCATTACTTTTCATATCCATTCTAGAGGATACTTACTGCACATAGACAAAAGAAACATGTCTTGCATTACAGCAAATGGCTACTGTCAGATAAACCAGCTGAGCTCCTCCACTCTACTGCTGCTTGCTCAAAGTTGGAGTTCTTTTAAACTACAAGAGCTGGATTTTTTTTGTTTTCATTTTGTAACTTGCTGTTATTTTTCTTTCTAAGGAAAGGGTCCAGAAAACTAGCTAGCATGAGAACAGAGTAAGACCAGTCAGACCTTACACATGGAACACTGCTTGTGTAAAGTCACTTCTGATGAAATGGCAGCCTACAGGGAGGAGTGGAGGAATGAGAAGAAGCTGCTTGATCGCCATCCAGTTATTTACAGCTACGGCCTGCTAAAGTCTTATTCACTCAGTTATACTGTCACATGTTGACAATGCTGTGAACTTTGGAAAGAGAACGTAAGAATCAGGACACCTGCACATATATTTTGTATTTAGGTTCCATCTCTGGAACCAGCAGATTCGAAACTACAGAGTTAGACACCTGAGGCCTGATTTTCAATATAATAGTCTTTGCAAAACTCTCATGATATGTGAAAAACTTGAATTCAATGTGTGTTGGTTCAGCACAGCACTTCTTTGTTAGTTTTGCTCATTTTTAAAAAATAAACAGAAGGTTTGTTGAAGTTCTGTTGCTATAGTAAGCATTTTCCCTGCAGATACTCTATGTACACTCTGTAACAGTGTTGATGCAAAGCTTGTGATGCAGCAGGCATACAGCAGCTGATAAAGGTGAGGGGCATCGGCAAAGACAACAGCCATTCTCCATTTCAGTACGTGTGTTTCTCCTCCACTGGATCCAGAGCAGACCGTGGTTACCTGTAGCTTACAGACAGTCTAGGTGATGAATTACACAAGACTTAAACAGAAAAGATCCCAAATGTTAACTACAGGTTTTCTGTAACTTTATCCAAGGGACACAGAAAGGATGGTCCTGGCTCAATGCTCAGCAATTATGCATCTTATCAAAGCTGTTGAATCAGCAACAGACACATTTTAGACATGAACTTAGGGAGCTGGAGGCACACAGCGGAAGTCAGAAGTGCCTTTGCACTGCCCAGCAGCATGCACACGCATGCACACACATACACACTCTCCAGGTGATGAGACAGACCAAGCCCCGTGTGCACTGAATTCCTTGCAAGGAAAACAAAAATCACTAATGCAGGTCAACTATATAGGTACAACAAGCACACCACAAACAACTTGATCTAAATGGCTCTTGTTGTTTACCTATAACCTCTAAGCTTTGCAGTGAAAAGCAGTTTTGTTTTCAAAATTCACTTTTTTTTTTTCTTTTTTTTTCTTTAAAGGAGCTTAAAACCAAAGTCGTCTTCACTCCTACAAGGAAATTTCTGAAGTCCTAGCAGATGGACTGATAGGAGATGACCAAATAAAGTATTTGAACAATTTATGTCTCTTTTGATTTCCTTTTACCATTAACTGTCAGTGTTACAAGACTTTGTATCTACCCAGCATGCTGCACATTGTGTAATTTGTGTGCTGTATACGTGGCCGCTTTGCTGTACCTCTGCAACTTTTCTTATGGCATTAATGACATAATTATTGCATTCAGATAAACTACGCTAGTTTGAATGAAGTGAAAATAACCCATGGAGATCCACTTTGCTGCTCAGCTCCACACTCTGTGTCCTTTTGCATTGTGTGTTTTCAAATACATGACGGAAGCTACAGGAATTCTGGGATTTGCATAAAACTAACAAGCCTCCAAGTCTTCTCCTGGCATTCAATAATTTTGCCATGGTGGTTCTGAACTAGTGCCAGACCACATCTAACCAAGGCAGCTTTTCTGCCAGCATCCTGCAAAGGCAGGGTGCATCATAGCAGGCTTTCCATTTTGCCTCTGTTCTGTCAGCAGGTCAGGCCGGTGACTGACCTCTGGCACATTAACTATGCACCCTGTACTTCCTCACAGCATTACCTACTTCCCTCACTTGTGGGAGTTTCTTGCAATGTCTTAAGGGAAGTCTTTCCCTATAGGACTCCAGTATTGCGAGGCAGTTCTAGGTCTGTGGGCCGAATCACCGAGGCTAATACAGCCTTCATGCCCAGTCTCTTATTTATTCAACCAAATTTAGATTTTAGAGAGTACAAACAAATTCCTGAAAACATACTAGGTAGAATTAATCTCCCTCTACAGTCAATGGAGAGAAATAGGCAATCCATGTAACCTATTTTATTTGTCTATATTAAGTTGAGGTGAATCATATTATAAAGTACCTATTACGACATGTTTTGTCTCATTTTATTACAGATATTTACAATAGGTCAGGTGAAATGGCTATTTTCCTCCTTTGGCTGTAAGAGGAGAGTGGGTGACTAGGTAAGTGAAGATATCGTAGCAGCTAAAGTTGGGCGAGATGCGTTCCACTCCCTGTACATGGTATAAGACTTAAGGTTTCTTTTCCCTCTGGCCTCAAAAGGAGAGATGCTGAGGCTCAAGTGAGCATATATAAAAGCCTGAGAGATCACCCCTTTGTCAGCGTACAGAAGGCAGGCAGTGTGTAAGCTATGTCTGTTAAGTCAATAGCTGTATGTGTACTTGTGGCTGTTGTGGAACACTTTAAGGTGTATTTATTGTTTCCGCAAGGAGTAAGAATGTCACTGTGGAAAATTTCAATAGCACAAAACCCACTGTATCAATAAAAGCTTTTCTAACTGCTCTGATTTTAGGGTCTGCCCTAATCAGCCCTTTGCTGCAGACAGAAATGGCACTGTTTAGCAACCAGACCAATCATTCCCATTGACCTCCAGCAGACAAAATACATGAAAGAACAGCTATGTCATCTCTAGTCCTCTGATATTCCTAACCAAACAAACTGTGGGAGTACCCTAAGCCTGCACAGGCTCAAGGAAAGATTGGACAAACCAACATAAGGGAAATCCACTGACAGTTTCTAAATACATAGAAGCTATCTACAACTCAAGAATTCCTTGAATAACAACTTGTCAGAGACTGAGACATGATTGAGTGCAAGTATCATGATATATTAACCCTGTTATTATATTCTTCCCCAGGCTTCTGCTTTCGGTCACCGTTAGAGACCAGCATGCTGTACAGCAATTCTTAAACTACCTACCACAAAAAATAAAGTGGATCACAACTGTGAGACCAATTGAAGAAGTGCAATTAGTATTGTCCCCATGGAGGAGAGGTAGAAAACTCCTGCACCAAGTTCAGCTAAGCCACTGAGCTGGTCTGGAGACTCCATACTGATTTCAAGAGACCCATGAGGTACAATTCATTCTCTTTATGTCTGAGTAGCTGTACAATAATATCCACATTATTAAAATGAAATCTTGTTTCATAAGACATTTTCCTCATATGTTCTGAGTATTTCCTACTGAGAGTGGGAAGGCATTAATAAAACTGGATTTAAAATTCTACAAATCAGCATAAATCTCTATGGAAAAAGACTATACTTCAGCGCTTCCCTGCTGTTGGATTGTTGTTGAATACCCTATGGTGCTCCACAAACTCTTTTCTGTCGTACAAACCAATGAGATGGATAATGTAACTTTTGTTTATAAACTCTACATTTTCTTTACTATAAAGTCTTGTATGTTAATATCCAATCTTTCATGCAATTGAAATGTATACTTAGAATTATGACACCCTGGCAAATAGTTAAAGAGTTTAAATATATCCATCTTAAATCAGGTCAAACAGGAATAATAACGTAAAAGGTAACATTGCCTCATCCTGGTCATTACTGAAAATGTTAAACGGTATTTGTCTCCTTTACTGGTTTCTTGGGTACACCACTGGTGACGGGCCTTGAGCTGGACTTCACACTGCTGATCACAAGACTCTGAGCCCAGCAGTTCAGCCAGTTTTCAGTCCACCTCCCTGTCCACTCATCTAGACCGTACCTCATCAGTTTGTCTGTAAGGATGTTATGTGAGACAGTGTCAAAAGTCTTACTAAAGTCAAGATAAACCAGATCTGCTGCAACATCACCTCTCATTAGAGAAGACTATCAGGTTTGTCAGGGATTACTCCCCCCTTCATAAATCAATGCTGACCACTCCCAGTCACCTTCTGTGCTTAGCATGCTTGGAAACAGTTTCCAGGATTATTTGCTCCATCATTTTCCCTGGGATCAAGGTGAAGCTGACTGTCTTATAATTTCTCAGATCCTCCTTCTTGCCCTCCTTGAAAATATGAGCCACATTTGCTTGATTTCAGTCTTCAGGAATCTCCCCCAATAGCCATGACCTTTTGAAGATAATTGAGAGTGGCCTTACAGTGATATCAGCTAGCTCCCTTGTGAGTGGATCCCATCAGGTCCTGTGGACTTGCGTACATCCAATTTATTCAAATGTTACCTAACCTGACACTCATCCACTGAGGGCGAGACTTCATTGCTTCAGACTTCCCCACTGGACTAAGGAACCTGAGATTGCTGAAGGTTGGTTTTACCAGTAAAGACCAAGCTGAAAAGGACACCAAGTACTCTGGCCTTCCCTGTGTCCTCTGTCACCAGGTCCACTGCCTCATTTCATCAGCAGGCCCACATTTTGCCTGACAATACACTTGCAGCAGCCCTTCTGGTTGCCCTTCACATCCCTCGCCTGATGCAAATCCAGGTAGGCTTTGGTTTCCCCAGCCCCAGCCCTGCAATGATAGGGGTTGCTAGAGGCAACTCTGTGGAACACGCCTGGAGTTTGTGTCTAGATTCAGTTACAAATGTACCAATCTCAGAAGTAAACATGGGATTTTTTTTGTGTACAAGCTGGCAAGAGAGACTGATTTTGCAAGAACCACAAAATATCCCAGCCATCCTAATTTTCACTTTAGCAATTAAAAGAATCCAGATGTGATTCCCGCCCATTCATTTTAAGTAAATGTTACAATGAGATATAAGAGTTTAAAACTGCTACAGTGGCCAAGCCTTAGTGAAGCGTATAGCTGGGATCAGAACTGTGCAGAAAGTAGGTTTTTCTGCTTTGTGGGAAATTCCACAAATATCTTTTAATCATTCTGAAAGAGGAAAAAAAACTCTTTGAATTTTAATAATTTTTTCATGTTCTTTTTGAGTTGAAATTGATCTGATTGTTAGTCTTTTTTTTTATCACAAAGCACAGTTTGTATTCTTAATTTTAGACAATGGGCTAAAATGCTCATTTACAAGGTCAAAATGTTCTATTCCAAAAATACAAATATCCTGCTCCAACACTTTTAATACACACAAAAAAATTGTTTAAAGTGAAACATTTATATGGATTGCCATTTTGCAATAAATTTCCTGACCAGTTCCAATTTAAAACATGCGAGAATACAGGGATTATATTTACAAGTGGTTTTGTATCTTCAGTGGTATTACTCATCCCTTTCATCTCCTAAGGGCAAAGATGACTCAGAAAACCATGATTGAAAGCCCAGGCCCTAGATAGAACAAATATAACAATTAGGGGGGTTATTTTATCATATTTTAAATATTTCAGATATGATATAAAAAAAGATTACTTTCCAGTTGCGATTCATCTGACTCTAGTTACCTAAATTCATCTTCTCAGTGATTTTAGTGCAGAAGATACACTTTCATTTCAGAAGCATTTCAGTGTCTCTATTCCAGCTTCACTATAAAGGAAAACCATCTTATTTTTGCCAGTTTCCTTTCCACTGATACTGCAGGGTGCCTCTGATTATGCTAAACATTTTGGCTAGCTAAAGCCAGCTGGCTTAATTTTATGTATTTTTGTACTGAAGATGTTTACACTTGCTTTGTTAGAACACCAGGACTTTTTCCCTGCATGACATGCGAAAGTTAATAATACTTTGTTTGCTACTACTGAGTTAACAGTCACAATGTACAGCAGCATCCAGAGTAACCCTGAACAAGAATTCTGTCCCCAGCAGATACTACATATAACACAGACACAATCCTATTAAAAAGACAAAATAATGAAAGAGAAAACAAACCAAAAAGCATCTTAAGTATGTGTATTCCTCTTTTGGCTTTACAACTGTACGGTCCATCTGAAGCCATCACATTTCATTACAGGGGAGCTTTCTGCTCCAACCTCACTTATAGAAAAGGTGCCTGCATATCCTTGAGTTCTTTCCTGTCTGTATTTGGCATAGATTTCAAGTATAGGATGAGCATCTGACCTTCAAAAAAATCTTAAATTCAGAATATATAAACCAGCCTGTTTAGCCATTCTTCTTATTTCTAAAGGAGATTAAATGCAGTTGAAGAAACTACACTGCATTCAGAAACCGGACCCTTTGGAAGAAAGGGTGACATTTTCTCAAAAAGAAAAAGTCCACAGACTAGGACTTTTCAACTGTTTCAGTATAAAAGAGCCAAATATAAAGAGCAGGAAACCATTCTGTACTTTCAGAATGATGTGAAAAAGACAACCCAAGAGAGCTTTAATACCTGAAATGCTCTTAAATCCTAAAGAAAGACTTTTTGTAATACTATATCAAAAGGGGAAAGGGAAATAGCCCAACACAGTGCTTTCCTTTTTTCAGTGTGATATGAATGTGGAAAGTATGTTAATTCCTGTATTCTCAAAGGAAAACAAATAGCATAAACAGACAGACAGAAGAGGAAGAGAGCAGTATGTTTAAAATAATAGAAAAACCCACCACTCATTTAAGCTCTTAGCTCTGGGAAGGCTCAGGCTGTGTGTCCAATCACAGGACCTACAGTTTATGCCAAGACTTGTTTCAGATGCATTCTGCACCAACTCCACCGAACGCAAACACAATTAGAGCATTCAGCATCAGACAGTAGGAGATCCCCTTTGATGTTGGGATAAAATCAGGATATGCATGGTTTTGTCCAAAATGACAACCATCCCAGGTTTACTAATGGGTATCTAATAGAAAAAGAGAACTTTATGATGCTCATTAATTACCAAACTGTCATGTGCTTCTGGCAGAAAGAAAGTAATCCTCTTCTCCAGATTAGACAGCCACCACAAAGGACTTCAAAGAACTTTCAGTCCCCTCCCCTGAGAGCTGCCTTGCATAAACCTCACAGCACTAACCGTGCAAATTAAAAGAAGGGAGCAGTTGACAAACCCTTCCTGATACATGCGCAGTCTATTGCTGTTGGCAGTTCAGACACGAGCCCTTATTCGGCTGGCAGATGTGCACATTCTCTTTACAGAAAATGCGCTCTAAAATTTACACAAAACTTTACAAATTATCAGTAAACGATGCTTTCCATTCTTGCTTTCAAGCCTGGTGATATTTGCACTGAAGATTCTTTGGTGGCAGTAAAAGTATAGAAGAAATACAGCTGAAAGTCTAGTTCTCAGAAATCTTCTCAGATGTTTTTCTTAATGAGGAGCAGCTAAAGTATGCCTTTTTCTGGCAATTTGCCACAATGGGTACAAAGGGCTACAGAGATCATCTAATATGAAAATGGGTGTGTTAAGGAGTATGAAGCACTTCCAGTGATTCCCCTAGTTTTAAATGGTCAGACATTTATAGAGTTGGGGATTTCACTTTCTGCACAAATTCCTTCCCATGCTCCTACGCTTCTATAAACTCTCTGTATGTTATTTTTTTTTTTTTTCCAAGGACTAAACTCTACAGACTTCAAAGTATGCAATACATTTCACATATTTATGATTGTCAGCCAAATGCATGTATTTATGGTTATTTTCATGAAGGTCTGAAAGAATGATAAAGTCTGAATCATCTCTCAGGAGGAGTGGGGGGACGGGTACTTCCGATGTTTGCGTGTCACGCGAATTCTGGATCACAGAATTGTGCTCTTGAACACATTTGCCTAGTGGTTTTTTATTTAATCATGTAAATTCAAATCACTTTACTGACAAGGTGAAAGACAATGACCTTCATTATGATTTGGAATCTGAATATTCTCATTCAGAGGCCTTCCCATGCAGCATTTTGTTCAAGTTTTGCACCTTGGTCTTACTGGGCAGACCAAGTTTTTAATAGTGCTCCACAATGTTCAAATTTAAATAAGGGCTTTTGCCAACCAATCTGACATATTTTTTTAGTAGCACGCTGCTATCCAGACTAGAACTGGCGTTATGTTTACCAAGAACATAAGAGTTCAGGGGAAGACTGGTAGTACGAATTCAGGGGAAAAGATAATCACAGGGACCATCAAACACTGCTCCTTTGCCATCTCTCAGCTAGCACTTCTTTGATATGTCACAATGAACCTATTCAAAACCCTAAGTTGTTTGAAAGATTCCCTCCTTCTCAAGTAATGTATGTAAACAAACAAAAACACCCCCCCCCAAAAAAAAAAACAAGAGGAAAAAAAAACAAAACCAAAAAAACCCAAAAATGCTACATTTCATTCATTTCATTTTCCTTTTTTTTTTTTTTTTTTATGAGTAATTTAGCATTCTTGAAAACTTTAGGGTTGCATCAAAAATCACTTTTATTCTGAACACATCCATCCTAGGTCATAGCTATGTATGCAAAAAACTAAGTGAGCCTGGCTGAAATTTTTTATTCAACCTTGAACACTCGAAAAAATTAATCTTTCTTGGATAAAATACTCAAACATTTTAATGGATTTTTACCTTGAATAGTGAAAAAATTCCTCTTTCTTGGGTAAAATAAACATTTTTATGGATTTTTTTTTTTTTTCACAGTATACAAAGATCATGAACTTAGAAGAAAATGTCATTACGAAACTGGAAAAGATGGAATTTTGCCTCAGAATTCTTTCTGTTTTCAGCTTCCATTGATTTTATTTGAGGATCAAACATGCATTTCCTGATCATCTCTATAGTTAAGCCCTTCATTGTCTCTTTTGCTCACTAAACAGATTCCTTTTTAGAGTATTCTCTTTTAAAATTAATTACTAAGAGACATAATCTTTGACACACCATCCTGTTAAGAACATCCCCCTCCACCTTCTTCCCCAAACCCTGAAGGATAGCCAAGAAACATACAGTCAAGAGTAAGTCGTTCCCAGCTCTGTTTCATGGGCATGTATTCCTGAGGCAAGGCCTTTCTTGGGTAGATGAACAAAAGTGATGCACCATTCTACCAAGATGAAGCAATTCATTCAGTCTACTTGCATAAACTCATCTATAATTTTCATCATGATAATTAATTCCTAAATGGGAAAAGAAAATAGTCCTGGAAAAACCTGGGAATAGGCTGCCTTGCAGGCAGAAATCGAACTGGAGTTCAATTTAAAAATGCAATGACAGAGGGGTATGTACTTATTTTTTGTTCTGCATCTTTGAGCATGTGAAAAAAACAGTGAAAGAAAAAAATGAAGACAGCAAAAGGAAATCCAGAGTAAACAGAGGTGGTATGATCTAAGAAGAGTTAAGAGTTTTAGAATAGACAACTGGCTGGAAGAAGGCCTGGATCTCCAAGTCCTGTTGTTAATCCCAGCTGTGCTCAGGCAAACAGGCCCGAGTGCATATTCTTTGTAACTAAACAGATTTGTCCCACAGAAATACTTCACTCCATACTCAACTTCTCCTCCCAACAGAAACAAGCTAAAATTGGCAAGACCCTTAGGTCAAAAAGGGATTAGTGGCTTTAGATCTGAAGTATAAGCACAGAAATTTCAAGCTGCTATTCCTGGTAAGCCAAAGTGGAAGCTCTGGCATTTTTTCAGCTCAATGTCAAACTCAACTGAATGGCTCACAAGATGGTCAAAAAGGGCAGGAGGTTTTTTAGCAGTCAGCTAGTCTGATCTAGCATCAATGATGTTGCAATTTTTTTTTCCCCTCCAAAAACCAGGATCGTTCCAATCCACACCAGCCTTGAACCAGTCCCAGCACAGGCTGTAGCCGGCCACAGCATGAATAAGAGGTAGAAGTCAGGAGAGAAGGAAGAGACCCCACTTGCACTGGCAAAGGACTTGAGGAAAGTTGTGTTTTCGGCATATTCAAGTACTCATAAGGTCTTCCAGAATAAACAGGCACTGAACCAGTTTATACACACTAAGATGCATCTGGACTTCCAGATCAAGGTCAGAGGAGAAAAAAGAAGCCATAGTCATTCCAAGAGGCTTTGGATTTGCCCATAGAACTTGAACCTGAACTGTTCCCTTTCAGTAGCCCAGTGAACTGGAAAGTAAATCCAACTGAAAAAGATGCCAACTGACTACTGTGAGCCAAGGCAGTACAACTCAGAGCCTGGTCTGTATTTTGGGAAAGAGGGAGTCTAAGACATTTTGAGATATTTTTGAGCAATTAGCAAAAGCAATCAATTCAGTTGGTAGGGAAATAAACAAACACAAACAGTAAATGGGAACAATTGAAACAATAAATGAAGTCATTAAACCTGGTAGCATTAAAAAAATGCCCCTAAAAGGACCTGGCCAATTCCCCAGGTAGCCATATATACACAGCTTCGAAGGGTATGGGAGGCTTATTTGTGAGTTTGCCAGTATATGAAAACTTCAGCATATGTTGAATGAGAAAGAGAAACACTTTTAGAGGTCAGCAAATGGTGATTTGGCAATTTGAAGAGTTCATTAATCCCTTCTGTACACGTATACATACAAATGCACACACAAAACTGCTCCTCTTCTAGCCTACCCATGAGTCAGACTTCTTACAGATGGAACCCAGAGTCTAGTGATGGAGGGTGAGCACACAACAGAACTAAGAGCGGTGCTTTAGGAGAATAGCATTTGTTTCATAGTACTGTACCTCCTGGCAACAGATTTTAGATCAGTAGGGAATTTCTACTTGAACCTTCAGGACAGCAAATTTATGATCTGAACAAGCCATGCATTGCTGCTACAGCTTTATAGATTTGAACCACAATCAGGCTCACATATAAGAATGGCAATAATGCTTTGTCCATTATCGCTAGGTTGAAAAATTAACAGCAAATGCTATCTCAACCAGAGCTGTTACCAGGTAAAGTCATCCAAATAAAACTATATAAGACAAAAAACAGATGGCTCCTTGTGCGTCTGATAATATCTAAGGTAAATATACCTGAAAGAATGGGCTCATCAAAAAGCAGGAGTACACCCAGAATTTACACAACTGAAAATGTTCCCACTTCATTGACTGGAACAACACTGGGTTTTTTCTTTTAAGAATAACATATAGAATGCTAAAATACTTAGGTAAGAGAGATGCTGTATCAGAACAGTATGCCACAGTGAAATCATCTGGTAAATGAAGCACTCCACTCCAATATCCAGTTTGTCTTCAGATAATCATGGTTAATGCTTTTTCCATCGCAGAAGGAAATCCCACTATTTTAAATTGAAATCACGGTGCAGGATATGGAACTAAGTCTGAGTTACTACTGGGCCTTTTAAGAGACTGAAATACTCTGGTTAAAGCTGTTGCTGCTAAGGGTCCACTGAAGCTGGCAAACTGACAAACATCTATAGTGTGTGTCAGTTCAGATGATGAAGTCTTTAGTCTTACTAAAGACCCTGATAATGAGTTTTTCTAAATGACCAACAATTAATATTTCATTGTATCTCTTTTGAAGCTGTTTGCTCATCCTATTATGTGAATACCAAGCAAAGATAGACCCGCAGCAAAAATAAGGTATGGTCTCCTTTCACAAAGAAGGAAAAACAGGTTTCAATTTTGAACAGAGGGGGTGTGCCCCTGATTTGCCAGTCCCAGAACCAGACCAAATGCTTCTAGGACACTTGAACACTTCTGTGTCTTTGAGACATGGGACTCACACAGCTCAGAGGACAAAAATTTACTACAAAATAGGGCATTTATCAAGGGACCTATGGGCTAACACCTCCCAGTATCTGCTTTCCAATCAAGTCTCCTCCATTTCCTTCTTATTTTCAAAGCCTCCCAAGAAGTTTTAGCTATATGAAATGGCAACAGTGACTCAGAGATCCAATTCTGTAGAAATAGATCTATAGTTTATAAGAGGATTGATTTCTTAAGTAGGTCACTAAATGGGTACTTGAGAAGAAGTCAGGCGCACTTAACCGAAGTATTAACCATATAGATGTTTTCATAAACCCACAAGTTATCCAGTTATCGTTGCTGAACATTTACCAAGCTTGAAAGCAATCCACCAAGTATGCAAACCCTTGATACCCACAAAGATTTAATAGCACAGATGAATCTCTACTGCACCCAGTCAATGACAGCCCACCATGACTATAGGGGAACAATAACTGATGTTGAGAAGATGATCAGAGCAGATAAACTCATTGCCAGATTATATTTGATGAAACAAAGATAAAATGAGTATATTCACTTTGAAGGCTCTTCTGAGGGTGTTTGTATCTTGAAAATAACCCCAGTGTTAATGCAGAATTGTGAGTGCATTTTCTATTAAAAAAAAAAATCAGTATAATAGCTGTTAAGGAGATCTGTCTGATGATCCTGCTGAGGGTCAGAACAGCTTATCTGTTCTTAGAACTGTAAAGATAATATTAATCATGCAAAGAGGCAGCTATGGATCTATACAAAGCCACTCAGAAAATCAAAAGGCTCCCCTGCTATGTTACACAGCACACGAACAGCTTTAGCTCCTGGTCTGCATACACTGACAGTTACATGAATTTTAACACTAGGACACAACATTAAGATCTTTTCAGAGCAGAACTTTTCCATTCTGATGTCCCCCACTCTCTGGCAGCCTACCCTGGGTTACCAGCTTCTATACTTCAAACAGGCAAACAAGGCAGAAATGCTAGTACAGTCCGACAGCGAGGTCGGAACAGTGACAACTGGACTTTGTGCCTTGGCCTGTGGAAGAGCTCAGAACTTCACTGGTATGGGAAAGGCCCATCACATGGTGAGTGAGCAGAACAAGCATAAAGCCTAAAGCCACCTATGAAATAATTCTCCAATTAACCTTCCTCTTGAAATCTCAAGATGAATATCACAAAGAAATATTTAGATATGAAGAATGTACACTTCAAATCAAAAGCTTTCTTTGTGCCTCTAATACAGAAATGTCATGTGTCAGCGCTCTGTGAACTGATAATCGAGTTAAAAAGTGATACAAGCAGCAGTTCAGCAACTGCTCAAGTCTATGTCATTTTCTGACCAGATTCTGTAAATATAGTTGAGGAGGCCAAATATGTAAAACACTGACACAAAAACAAACAAAAAAACCCAACAAAACCCAAACAACCCAAACAACAAATCAAAAAAAAACCCCAAAAAACCCAAAACCAAAAATAGTGGCTCCATACCCACAGGGGAGAGCCACAGTCTGTTTCTTTGCAGCCAAACTTGGTTATGAAAGAAATTCCTGTGAAGACAAATTGCTGTGAAGGAGAAGTGCTGCATGCAATGGGCAGGGAGCTCTGTCACAGCTGGGCTGCATGGAGGGTGGACATTATTAGGGTCACTTCTTTTCACTTGAGAAATGAAAGACTAGACAAAGGGATCAATTGCTCATCAAGAAGTGTATTAAATCAACCAGAAATCAGCAAGAGGAGGACTGGGCAGATGTAAAAAGTTAAGACTGATGATACTGTTCTGGTGACATGAAGTACAGATTGAAGATGTAAGACTTTTAAAATAAAACCTTTATGAACTAAAGTAGTACAAATAGTTTTCTATAGTTTGTGAACTACAGTAAGGTGATGGGCCAGGTGAAAAAAAAACCCCAAACACGACAATTCTAACATTTAGATTGTATATAAATTAAATATTCCTGTCAAGTACACACATAATACACCTACACTTAACACATAATACAACTATATTACACATGCTAGAATAATGTCAACTTTAAAAAAAAAAAATTAAAGTAAACTATTTCATAGGTGAACAATACTAAAGGAACTAAAGAGCATAAAGTGTTCTTGAAAAGTATGGAAAAATACTGAAAATGCATGAAATACATATGACACATATCACTCATAAAATGCAGATTTGGGGTTCTGCAAAACATGGTGCAGGTTAAAGACTAAGAATGAAAAAAAATTACTCTTTTATTGATGGGGTTTTTTCCCCGTGGAGAAACACCTATTTTGATGTTTGCACTTTTGCAAAGCCCTGAGTATCTATCTTAAGGCTACTCTATCAGCAAAGCAGAGCAGAATTCATCCAGCTGTCTAATGAGGTAAGAGTGAGTGCTGTGATGGGGGATTTGCAGGCCAGACGGGATCCTCAGTTTGGTAGTCTGGAAACAGAAGGCAAAATGAGTGGAAAAAGAATTTAGGTTCAGTATTTATGAAGAGGCAAAGCAAGGAAACTAATGAAAAGGTCCTAATCCCTTTCTGGTAGGCTTATTGAGGTCTAATTTAGAAATCTCTCCATTGACACACTGTCATAAACTGCTATTACTCTTCAGTTACTGGAGGAAAAAAGAGGTCTCCTCAGGCAGGGAATTTCCAGTTGTGTGGTTCAAGGGACACTAGCTCTAGATTGACGATATCTAGTCCTTAGTCCCAGTCCTTTTCCCAGAGGAAAAAAATGAGATGTAACTGCTGTTTAAATTACCAAGTCTGGACCTAACCCTGGAGAGGAAAAGAGCAATGCACTGAAGCTGGAAAGCTCCCTAGATATCTTTTTTCCACTGACCCTACCAACTACTTTGAAGAGGGAATTTGATCAACTTGTGAAAGAGACCAGAGACAGAAAGGGGATATTTCTTGCAATAGTAGAGATTTGGGCATACTGCCAAGTTCCTTCCAGTTTGATAATCACAGAATTATTTAATAATCTAGATTGAAAGGGACTCTGGTCCAAACTCCTGTAAATGTTTTACCCTTATACCTCTTTAGAATTTCCCTTGGTGCAACCTGTGACCACTGCTTCTCAGTCTTTCACTGAGCGTCTCTGGGAAGAGTCTCATGAGTATTAAAAGTGTAGGATCTGTAACGCTTTGTCAAGCTAATGATTCAGTATCACGTTTCTAAGCACTAAAAGCTGTTAAGGGAAGAACAAGACATGCACAGGTCTATCTCCATCATCCTTCCTGATTCCAACAAGTGGAAACTTAGGAACTCAGACTCTGTAACCCAGCCATGGTGCTTAATTAGACAAAGGCTTAATCCTTTCTTGAAACTATTTTGTTTCCACAAAATTCTGTGGCGGTAAGTGCTGTAGTTGAATTCTAAATTATGAAAAAGTGCTTCCTTCACTTGAAGTGAAACAAACAGAGCTCTCTCAGTTTTAGCAATATTGTATTGGAAGCAAGCGAGACTAAGAGGCATGATTTTGCTAGCTGATTTATGCAGCTTCAGTGGCAACAGATCTTAAGGATGTTTTCAAACTTTCCGGTGCAGGAAACTGTTGAGATAGCAAATGTTAGCAACCTTTGAGAATTTCTCTGCATAATGAAGTTTACTATCAGAACTATCCCAGTGAAGTTTTTCCACTAGACTGCTAGTAGTGTAATTTTTCATGTCTTCACACTCCAAAATAGGCCAGTTCACCTAGGATTTGCAGCAATAAAGCTATCATAATATGTTATAGATTGGCTGGCAAACCTATACATGGATATAAGTACTGACTGCAAAAATGCAAAAAAAAGAAATTAGGAAACAGAGCTTGTGGGTTTTTTTCCCCTAAAAGATACCTCTTTGCCCACTGTTAAGATCAAGGGCAAATTGCAAAGATGTTACAAAGAGAAAAATAGCTGTGTCAGTCCAAACCTAAAAATTAAACACTGTGGTGTTACCACTAGTTACTTTAAAATGCTGTATATATTTTCTTCTATACTCTGCTCAAATCATTGCTGGACTCAACACTGAACCTTAAAACTGAAAATCACTTGGTTTAGAATTATGCTTTTACTTACGCTGACTAACTACCACGGCTGCTCTCTGTTCAGTCTGATGCCACTATCCCTCCACCCCTTTCTGAGAGTTGAAGTGTAGCCTTAATCGCCAGTGAAAGCGTAATCATTGGATTATAGTCAAAATACCAGGTGTCTTACCAGCTTACTATGTTCCAGAAAAATGAGTCTATACTGGCTGTTCATGTCTGCTGAACCGACTCTTGTGCTCTTCTTTGCTTTCTCCTCCTATAGACTTTCCAATAAATGCCTTTAAAACTCACTACTGTGATCTCCACTTCCACTTTTGTTTCAGTGTTGAGTCATTCTGGTTATTTGACTTCCTTTGTAGTATCAAACTGCCCTTTGTATAAACTGAACCTGGTTAAGAATTCCCTTTTGCTGTGAATCCGAATGGAATTCTTGGCAGTACATAATGCTGTACACCGTGCCAGGGTGTTTGCTCCTATATCTCACTCAAAGGCATGGGGCTTTGTTCTGATTTACACAACGAAGAATAAGATCTGAATCAGGCCAACAGTTCCTGCCAAAAGAGCATACAAACTGAAAGAAAAAGAAGATAAAACAGACTCACTCCAAGAGACTCAGAAAATGGAAGTAGCATAAAGCTTTTCAAATTTTTCTGTTTTAGCAGATACTGGTGCTAGCCTGTGAGGAGCATCCATGGACCGTGAGGAAGCAGAGGTATTAGACAGGGAAGTGGCAAAGACAAATGAACTGGTGAAAAGAAATCAGAGTTAAAGACTCTAAATAAGTCACCCTGCTCCAAAGAAAGTAGCTTTGTTCATATTTCACGATGCAATCTTGCTCATGTTTTTAGAGACCTCAGGACTACTCTCTGGGTACATAAGAGTCTGGAGAACAGTTGACCAGATGATGACTCCCTAGATTTAGTTGTCGTTACCGTTGCATCTGTTCTTCTGACATGTTATCTTCCCCTTGCTAATTGACCATATAGGAACTAAAGCAAGAAGCATTCAAAAACTTTCAGTGCAGTCTGGTTTCAAACACAGCTGCGAGGCAACTGGAGGCAGTTTCCCTCCCAACTTGCTCTTGTAGGGACAGGGTACAATGTTTTGCAGACAGTAAGTTGGGCTCTTTCCTAGCGCTGTTGTATCTTGAACTCAGCATCTCTCATCCTAAATAATTCGCCCCCAACAGCTTTTTTGCCCTCACCCTTTGTATGCTCTGTCACAGTGTATGACCACAAAGTCAGCCTTCCTGTCTTTTTAATATGAATTTTCAGGGCTTGGCCCACCCCCGGTTCATAGTGAAAACCTCATGCCCATGTTATGAGTCTGTCTCAGCTCAAAGCCTGTACTTTTCAGAGGAATGAGAAAAAATAATGTCTGTGCAGTTCACACAGCAATAGTGTATCAGTTCTAAGATCATAAGCTTTGTCTGATAGTAGAAGACAGGAAAATTAAAGGCAGTTATCGCAGTACAAAAGAGTGCCTACAGTTGCTGAAGCATGCCTGGTATTTTAGCATGGGCCCAAGCTATTGTTCATAAGTCTGGATGGACCAGACACAAGAAAACCGTACATGCTGCAAAATAATCTGCCAAGAGATAACACAAGCCAACTCTTCCTGAATATATGAATGCTCAAATCTGCAGCTGGGCTAATAGTCATCAGGAAAGAAACCATGAGTCATAGCATTCAGGAGGCTTTACCAACTCTTCATCACACAGTGTAGACATAATCCCACAATCTCTCTGTGTAGTTCCTGGACAGCTGGAGGAAGACTTTGGAGAGAAACACAATAGGCTTTCGTTCCAAAGGCAAAGGCCCTACACCTTTGACACAGCTCTCCAGGCAATGAAAGAATGGCAACTGATCTTGGTTCACATAGTCAGAGATGTTGTAAATAAGCTGTGTCTACACTGCAGGACAAGTGTGCTCTACAGTGGGACCAGGACGCATACCTCACAAGGATGTACTCTGGCTCCAGGTGAAAAGACAAGATGTGCACTATCTATGGAGCTGCAGGGACTGACTGGGATGCCCATACCACCAGGGCTGAGTGTTACAGAATGGAATTCTCACACTCCACAACATGAGAATTTAGAAGAATAACTAAAAGATTACATCTAATTCTGGTTCATATGATGTTACTACTCACTCTGTCTGAAAACTGTGTTTCAATTCCTTTGCTTTCACCACAAAATGAAAGTTGCATGTGTCTCAAAATAACTAGATTTACTCCACAGCAGACTGATGAAGAACATACAGACATCATCTTTTTCCAATACAAGGCATGTATTGTTTTCAAAGCAACATGTATTGTATGACATAATGCATGCCAACTTTCAGGAAAACCTAAGCATGTTTATAAAATAAGAGTTGGATGACACTCACACATTAAAAAGCTGATCATTAAAGTTAATTTCTGTTTATTTCTCATGATTATGTTAATCCTGAAGTGTTTTTGTGGTATTTATCAAAATTGACTGCAACAAAATTTTTACTAAACTAGCTGTGCAGTAGATTCATACAGAAAGACATACTGTAGTTTTTCTAATTTTCACAAAAAGGAATAACATTTTTTTATATAACATCTTATAGCCTATTGTTCAGTATCAAAGCAACTCTGAATAACACAAGTTATCGATAAATCACCGCACAGTGGAAGAAGACACTGTCATCTCATGTTGTCCATATGTGGATACTGCCAGATAAGTTGTACTGCATTTCAGGTGATGTATTGTCCTGCAGCCCTTGGGTTTGGTTTTCAAACACAGGCAGTGTTCCACTGCCAGCAAGCAGGCCCCTCGCTATCTTGCCTTCAGAATGTCCTCCATCAGTTAAGATTCTGATAATCCTACTTTACAGGGGCTAAAATGTTGGATTTTTCCAAATGTGCCTGATATAAATATGCCAAGTGTTTTAGAGAGGAATCCAGAAGTATTTAATCAGGCAAAACGTCCATTGATTTCCATGGGAGTCTTGTCAGAGTAAGAACTGAGTCGAGACTTCAACACTTGGCACGTTATCAATCCCAGCAAATGACGGGCGAGAGCTGATGCCTAACGCATGTTCTAGGGAGGAAACAACTTGGCTCAGTGACCACATTTAAAAGATCACATAATATAGTTTAAGCTCTGTAAGAAGTGAGAAGAACAAAGCTTAAGTTAGTCTCTAAGCACCCAAGTCAGAGTTCAAATACAGTGCAAATATTCTTTGCGTATCTCAGCATGTCTAGCGGCACGCTTACTGTAAAAGGCAAGAACAATGGATAAAAAGTAGGCAGGTCCTAATGTGAAAAGAATGCCAAGAGGAAACATCACTATGAACAATTTTATTCACAAGCTACTGACTAGCTAGTACATGGCTGTAGTATGACATTACTTAAGAAACACTATTAAAATCAGGAAAACTGTATTTCATATAGCTCTTTTAGCTCTTCTTTTTTCTGAATTTCTCCAAAAGACAGTCTCTTTTCTGTAACTGTCTGGCTTTGTGGGAGAGCCTAAAATTTCACATCTTCAGAACCAAAGATAAAAGCTAAGGAAGAGAGATGAAGGGGTTTATATACATCTTTTTCTAAGTGGTAACACACATAACTGAATGTGAATTTGTTCAGCAGATTGTGTTTACACTGTTCCAGATTGCCTCATAAAGGCACATTTTTTCAACCTATTTCAATTTAAAAAGGTAAGTCTAACAACTGGAGTAAGCTGTTCAGGAATGGGATCTCTAGCTCAGCCACCTTGTCTGCTCCATTGTCAGTGGCATTTTTTTTACGTGCCTGACGTTGCAGATTAGAACAATGGCTGGTAGTTAACTGGGTATCTGTCTGAGTTGCAGCAGATTAAGAAACTGCAAAAAATCCCTTTGCAGAAGATATATTACACCTCTCTTCTCAAACTCTTCATACAGGATACTGCTCCAATGAGGGGAAAAAAAACTACAGGCCACGCAAGCTTAGTTATTTTGAAATATACTGTCCTGGAGACTTAAATATTCCACCTCTTCTATGAAGAAAGTCTTACCTTTAAGGAAGAATTCCACAAAGGTGGAACATTAAAGCATGATGATTGTGTGCATTAATATGAAGCTACACTGAGCTAACATACAGGCCTGTATTCAGAATACTGTGAAATATATTCAGGGCAATACAGAGAGAGAGAGGGGCAGAAACAGCTTTCAAAGTCTTGCTGACCAGGTGCTGGCAAATGAAAACCAGGTGTTGTCTAGAGTTGTTTCTAGGCAAACATCAAAATCGGAGTTGCACTCAAATCAAGAAAGATTTTTTCTCTTTAATTCTAGTTGATTTGACTGACTTTTTTAGCACGCGTACTTCTCTTTTAGAGAAACACCTTTCTGCCTGCACAAGCATTTGCTTTTTAACTGAAATACCTCCCCCCGCTCCAAAGACTGAAATGGTGAACTTAACAAGAGAATAAAATTACATACAAATCCCTTATACAAATTATTTTTGAGAGGAAAGCTGACACCGTCATGAATTTCACAGTGTGTGGACTGGACAAACACCCCTAACATATACGAAGATGCATCTTGGCCATCAAATCATACTCGACATGAGGGGCTGACTCAGGGACAAACCAAGTGCACACACCAGTTTAGCTTATTCAGAACTCCTAAGAGCACACAGGCTCCTTGCATATTGTCTGGATGTAACAGAGAGTTGTAAGTCATACATTTTAAACAGCTGATTTTCTTTCACTTTCAGTAACTAGGTAACAGTTTATGGAAGAGGAGAGTTCATTAGATAATAAAACATAATGTAATACTTTCTGAGCATGACCACTGTATATTTACTGAGGTCTAAAAAAACTGCAAAAGCTTCAGCCGCTTTCACCATTTCAATTCCAGTTTCATGACCTAAAGTGATGCTTAAAAATGTCTTCATAGATAGAGATAAAAATTTGAATGCATTATGACTTATTTTCCACTTAGAAAGGGTATGGTAACCTGTCATTTATTTCTTTATAGATTTGGGACATGAATCCCTCAGTTCTAAATAATCTTCACTTGCACATGAGAAATATTCTGCCTCTAATAAAGACACAGTTTTCACCATATCTTTCACAGCTTGAAGCTCAGCTGCTTTCACTCCACATGTCTCCATGCTTCCACCTTGTAAGCTACACCACTCTTTGCCCTGCCTCCTGTCACACACTGAAACTTTTTAGGAAAAGGAAAGCTGGGAATAACACAGGTCTGAAAGAGGAG
>JAAGNO010025004.1:27263-75245 GCA_033439905.1 Ceryle rudis
TTGTGATTTCAGAACTTCTGCTGTCAGGCAGCCTGGAATCATACACAGTAGCCTGTAGGCACTCATTGGCACTCAGCACGGTGGCTGGCAGCTCACGGGAAGAAGTCATGGATGTGCTCTGCTGTACACCATAGTGTGTCAGCACTGATCCTGGGGAAAAAAACTGAAGATGGTAACTGGGATTCCTGCACTGTTAGGATTGCTACCTTGCTGCTACATCTAATCAAGGTTCATTTATATACAGAAAATGTTGACCTTGAGCTCAAGAATATTCATATGTAAAGAATGAAATGTTTAATGTTCCTTGATTTCAGTTGGACTTCCCAGGCTTAGCTACACTGGGGCCTTGCTATTCCTCTTTCCGAGCCATACATTATAACCATTGCAATTCAGATAGTAGAGATTTAAGCAGCACTGCATAAAATTGTCTCCATTCAAAGCGAGCCCTGGCTAAGAGGTAGCCGTCCATTCTTACAATCCCCTCAGTCTCATTAAGCTTGCGAGAATGTAGCCTCGTCCTGCAGAGGCTTATTCACATACCTAGTCCTCATGTTCCAGGGAATAAACGACCTCGAGACCATGCTCCTAGCTGGGATTGTTATATGCCAACATTGTTATATGCCAAACGTGTCATTCTCCTGTAACTAGACAATTGAATGGCTCTGCCTCTTCAAATGAGGTGAATTGCAAAGGATTAAATAAGTAAGCTTATCTAAAAACAAATAAATAAAAGTAAAAACATTGAAGTTTCTACAGGCATTACTAACTCAGCCTCCCTGTACATCATGTGATATGTAATTTTGGAACATGGAAGCAGATGTGTAAAGATAAATGCTTCTGATTTTCTTATTAAAAATATGGCAGCTGGTGAGGGCAATGGTGCTACATGTGCTACCAGAACTTCTTATTTGTAGGGGAACTATTCTGAAATTTAAATACATCATTAAAGATCCATGCATTTTCATAATAGCTACTTTACGGAATGTTACCAGCCTCCTGCTTGCATCTTTTAGTTCCATCAGCTTGTTACTGACACAACTTATTAAAACTTTGCTATTATTGGCAGAGGTGGAACATGATGGAAGCTGTACATCAGCTTTGCTTTGTTGAACATATTTTGCATGAGAAATCCAATCAGACCTGACCAATACTCAAATTTCCAATATCTGGTTTCTACCAATTCCGTTAATTTGTGCACGCCGGATAACGATAGGAAGTACAAACTGAGGAAAAAGCCACGAGCATTCAGCATACAACTGCATTCCTGAAGACAAATATGTCCTTCAAAGCATACACATGTGCAGTACTTACAAAATTTGGGATTGATCATTCATTTTATCACTCTTCAGTTCGGTTTTCAGCACTAGAAAACAGAGAGTCTCACCCTGTGTGTTTCCCTAAGGACACTGGCCATTGCGTAGAATGGCAATGTGATCTGTGTGAGGTAATAAAGATTTTCTTAACATTTTTACGTGAGAGGCTGCAGCCACACATCTTCAGTTTTGCAGAGCGAGGCAGCCACGCTCACAGATATTAGCACAGCTGCTAAAATAATGGATCTCAACTGCTGATTATGAGAAGCCAAGGGAGCTGCGCAGAACGCTGCGCTCTGCCCATATGCCAGATATTAGATGTTGAGCACCAAAACCAGATGACTGCATCTCCACAGCAAGAAAAGGCATCAGATCCTGTGCCTGCAGGCTGAGTCTTTTTTTATTCATTTATATGAGACCGGAGAAAAAAAAAAAAAGGTCTTTCTCTGGCAGTATCACAATTAACAGAAAACAAGGACCGATGGTAACACAGCACACGATGCCAGGAGTGCTGAAGCCCCTCCAAGTTCTGAATCCACTTAGCACGTCCCAGAACGCCCTGCTCAGATGAAACTCTTTGATATGTTTTTAACCTGGGTGAGAGCTGCACAGGTGCAGCCCATTTGGAAAGCAGGCGGCTCCCCTTTCTCCACCAGGGGCAATGTTACTTTGAAATCCTTCCATGAACTCATTAGACACGAGTTTGCTGTTACTGTTTTTAAAAGACATAATTTATTTGCTTTCTGCTTTCAATAGCTTAAGAACTGCAATGAATTAGAAAGTCATCTCTGAAACCTATCAAGGTGATTCACCAAGGCCCAGTCTGCTTTGTTAACAAATTGACTTGGGTCATTGCATTTATTAATAAAACCAAAATAAGACAAAACAAAAAGCCCCTACACTCACTATATATGCTCTTTTCAAATTTTATGTCCGGAGATTAATCAAACCTCTCTGTTACACTGCCTTGGTGAAGTGGAAAAGGAAATACCTCACTATGTCCATGAACACATTTTAAGGCAGTTTTTAGAAGTCAGAAAATCTTGACAACATGATAGAAGTTATTACAATTGTGAGCTCATTTTTTGTTTGAAAGAACTTCACGTGGTAACATAATCATGAAATCTTTCAATTCATTGAAATAACATAGGTGAAGCAGTATGTCTGTTAAACTGTCAATCTTAGTTTTTTTAATCTAGACACTGCTTTTCTTCACATAAAATGCTGAAGCATATCTCATATAAACGGCAAACAAATTAAAGCCAAATATTTCAAGATTTGTCTATAGCTCTTTTGCTGAATACATAATTCACTCACTGAATCACTAGATATTGCAAGCAAAATAGGCTATTATGACCATTGTATTTGATCTTCTGGGTAACACAGGCAAAAGAAACACAACCATTAACTTCTGCATCAAAACCACTATCTTTGATGTACAGCACCTTTTAAAAAACACACCCATACAAAGACTTCAAGTGAAGGAGAAACCAATCTGTCTTTAAATAAACTGTTCCAGTGGTTAATTTACTCTTCCTGTTAAAAATGGGCACATCACTTCAGTTCTGAATTTGTCTAACTGTTATATCTTCTTCTGCTTAAAAAGCTAGATTAAAGATGTCAGCAGTAATTGTGCGAGTTGATCTACAATAACATATAGCCTTTGGTGTCGACACTAATCAAGGTTAGTGAACTCCAGCAACATCTAGATACACAGCAGGAGGCAAAGATTCAGTTAATTCAGCATTCTCTTGCCTTTGTGCTTTTGATGAAATTTTAATTCAGTCTGTGTGCAGGTCTATTTATTTTATTGTTTGGTGTTTGAGAATATTAAAATGAATATAAAATAAGACTTGTTGCTAGGTTTTGGCTAATATCCCGTTATTTACTTGCATGTACTGATAAAAGAAAACTCAAAGCTACTGACAGTCTCTTAAATGTTTATAAAACAGAGCAATTACTTTTGTCAGTAATTTATCACCAATAATGCTTAAATGGTCTATAGCTTTTACAGTCTAATAGAAAGGTATGAAGACTACCCTGAACTGCTGTTGGCCAAACTGATGGGTACTGTAAACCAGGAAAAAACCTACCTCTCTGAATCAGCAGCGAATTTCATCTAAATCTAATTGCTTTAGTGGAAAATGCAAATTTTCAAAAGACTTTGCTTTGAATACTCTGAACTTCAAGCTTCTTTGGCCTACTTTCCGTAGACCAATGTCTCTACAATCTAGAAAGAGGAGAACTGTTTTGGACAAAGTGTTTCCCTTTGAAAAATGCAAACAGAAAAATCAAAATAGCATCACTTCATGATGTATTCTGCTTTGTGGGCTTTTATTGAGAAGAAATCAACAATGACTGTATAATTAATGTTGAGACATGCATTTAAACAAATAGATTTCAGTCTTCCTGAAATAAATGAATGACTTGATTTAGTCCCCAAACATGACATAGTAATTCTTCACTGGAGAATCTGGAGTGCAGCTGTGGGGAGTGTGGAGCAGAAGGAAGTTATGAAGCATGTGGCGGGGCAATTTGGAGGGCATCAGGAACAATGTAAGGTTGAGAATCCCATCAAAAAGAGTTATTCTTAGGTTTGCAAAAATAGTTACTTGTGGTCTTTCTAACATTGTAAAACAAACAAACAAAGAAAAAACAACACCCCAAAAACTGAACCAAACAAAGCAAACAACAAACTGACACGACGCACAAAAAAAACCCCAAACCCCAGTAAGTGGAGGTGATTCACATATTTGTGTTGTCTACAAGGACAAAATAACCCAGAAATTATGTAACAGAGTGCTTATCCTAGCATGGCAGAAGAATTCATCTCTTTCTGGACAGCACTTCTACCTGCTAACCGGAAACCATGAAGAACTCTGTCCTCCATACAGTGTGGTAACTTCAGCCACATACATTAGCTGTTGAAGGGGAAGAAGGTACTAAATTTATTTCTCAGGACTGGTAGTAAACACTGCTACACTGTTACACACTGTACAGCTCCCTTCTTTACCCATCCTACAATACTGCACACTTGAACATAACCTGAACTGAAAGGCTGTCCACACATTAATCACGTACTTCAAAGCCTCCATCAACTTTCCCAACAAAGCAAAAACATAAATTTTTAAACACTCTGTCTCAGTGGGAGTCAAGATCTGGGTGGAGGGAGGAGACATATGGAAAGTAAAAATGGGCAAGGTTGAAAGGCAAAGGTACAACTTGTAACTGGGACTTCAAGGGGTGGATAAGCTTAACTAGTGATTTCCTGGTTTTTCCAACACTTGTGTTGATAGTATGTGCACTTCAGAAACCTCGCCCTGGCCCTTAGTTTCACAGAGCAGAGAAGAGAATGTGGAACAACAGCTGCACTTCAAAAGCCACATGGCTTTCAGAGTGTTTTGTTCCCCTTCACACGTTTTTATGCCAGAAGGGAACATATGGTCCACTGTTTGGAAATTTCCCAACCTAAATTTTTGTTTGATTAATTTCATCCAACTACTCCCAGTTACAAGCCCTCATAACACCCCAGACAGTTATGCTCCTTCCTTTACAGTTATACCCTTCAATTAGCTGTAGACGCTTATGTGCCTTCTTAATCATCATACAGCTATGCACATCTAGTTCTTTTCATCTTTTCCTGCCACTGTCTTTCCATGCTCTTTAATTATGTTTGTGGCCCTCTTCTGAATCCCCTCTTGGTATTTTTTGTCTGATCTCAATGTCCACACCAGTACTTTCTCTTGTAGGTGTAGCATTACTACTGTATTGAGATCCTTTTCTTTTCAGACTCATACATCACATATCACAGTAGTATCTGAGCAGTTTCCAATGTGTTAAAGAATATGGCCAGTGCCCTTGTTCCTAGCCTGACCTATGACACCCATGTTCCCCATTTTGGAATCTTGTGTGGCATTACAGGTCCATGTTTTCATTTTTGTGCTATTAATTTTTAACCTCCAAATGAAAGACTGCAATGGAGGGAGGCTGCAGGAACCTGGATGCCTTAACAAAATGCTGATGCTAGTTACAGATCCATCTTCTGCAAGTAATGATTTTCTGCACTGTGAAGAACTTGACGGTGTGTGAGTTGGACAAATGCTCACGCATAGTACACATGCAGGATACACGCTGGCCCTTAACTCATCCATGCTGTTTAAGTGGGGATCCAAATCATGGTTTAGTTAAGCAGAAAGCCAGCTTGACCCATTCAAAACTCCCATGAACTAATGGTATGCAGTCTCCTCACGTACTGTTTGAGCATGATCTAAAGTCTCACAATTTATACATTTTAAACAGTTAGTTTTTCTTCCCCTTCAGTAAATGGGTAACAGGAAACAGACAAAGCTCCTTAACTTTTCTTTAATCTTCCTCACTAGTGAAGTGAAAATCAAACGATAATTGTCTGGATGATCTCATTATTGTCAACAAAACTGAAACCTTGAAGTCCACATACACTGAAATGCTGATACATTAAACAAAAAAGGGAACTGTGCTTACATGTTGTTCAATAAATAAATAAGAGCTATAGAGAGATCCATGATGAATGAGCACCCTGGGAGGGCTTCATCTTGTCAGAATTATACAGTGACATTAATCACAGCATAACAGGATTGCTGCAGGCTTCCAGTGCAAAGTCCTCATTATATCTTCAAAACAAGACAACCCCCCCCAAGCCCCCCAACTTCCAAGCCCCTTCAAGTGGAATCTTAACTAACAGACTTCTTCAGCAGATTGCAAAACTCAAAATAAACTGACCCTCACCACAAAGCATCACATAAGCAGTGGAAACCTGTCAATCTAGTTGCACCATCCAATCAGGCTATGCTTCCACAGTGCCTGTGATCACCGTGTTTGTGTAGCAACATAGCAAAGCATTCTTCCTGGGCTCCCAGCTACATTAGCAAACCCAAACTTTATAATTACAGCAGGATGACCCCTCCCACTCAGGTGAAACAAGTACTATTTGTAAAGCCGTCTCACCCGCAGATCTAGGTGCCAGGTCAGCAATGCTTTTGGGGAAGTCCCGCCTCTTCAGCCTCAGACAGAAGCTGCCAGAGGGCAAAATTCTACAGCACTGACTTGGCTCCAGAAGAATTCAAAACCATGGGGATCAGAAATGACTGTAGTATTGTCAACTCATTCAAATTTGCCTGAATTTTTTTTTAATCTAAGAATTAGATTAATGGAACCTCAGAGTGCTGACCATTCTATGAGTTATGACCCATTAAATTTATCTCCTTAAAATATTATACACAGGTATACTTGCCAAATGCAACCACTTTAACTGACCTTTCGTAAGACAGCCATAGACAGTTTATACCTCCGGCCAAACCCAGGCTTTCTATAGCAAGTTACTTTGTTGCTTTTAGAATAAAAAACTAGGGGATAAAAGTCTTCATGTTTAAAATTATCTATTCAGATCAATCCAAATCTCAGAAATATGAAATATTAATTACTAATAAAAGAAAGTTCTAAACTTCAGAGTTTTTGTGGTTTAAGTTCCCACAGCACCTTTAGATACAGTTTTAATAATCACTATTTCTCTCCTAAACAGTTTGCTTACCTCTAGATTGGGTCTACTCTGGGATTTTTGCTAATGGAATTTCCACAGCAGTGACCAGATATCATTAACTGCAATTAGCTTAGGTTCCCAGAAGCATCACCATCACCAACACTACACTTTTTATGTGCTATTTTGGGGTAATAAGAATGTGAAAAAAATAAAGAATTATATTTCTGGAAAGAGAACTTCGCTATAAAATAAGTGGATGGATTTTAAGGAGTTCTCTGCATTTGGTGTTGAGCTGTTTCTAATGTCAAGTATATACTTAAGCAATCTAGTGGGAATTGAGTAGTACTGAAAAATCTGGTCCCAGTTATGGGTGCTGAGAACATAAAAATCCTACCCCGGTATAGACAAAGCCTTAAATTTCATTGATGTTTTTCCTTCCCATTGAGTTTTAATCCCGCATCAGCAGAACAAAGAATTAGTACTGCATGGTTGGGAAGTTAAATTTTCCTCCACACCTGCAGGTCATTCCTCCTGGGCTCCCTCCATTGATAGCCAAAAAAGTTATTTGCTTAAAAAACTAATCATGTGGTGCAGCTGAGCTCCTTCATTTCCAGAGGAAAGGCATCTGAAGTTAGGCCCCTGTTTCACAAAGAATTCATGAGAGAGCTGGGTTCAATCAGTGGGATCAGCCTGCAGAAACCAGGGCCATGATTTCATCACTATTTGTTTAGTCTAATTAAAAACATGTATCTAAGGTAAAATTTTCTTACTTTCAACAAAATTATAACACACTGCATCTTAAAAGCCTTAGATGAAGAGTATCACATAAATGCAAAGTGCTAAGAGCACAGTAGAAGATTAGCATTTAAGAGAGAAAAAAACCAGACTGATTCAAGAAGCATTTCTTACTAGGTAACAGTTTCTTAAAAGCCACTATCTGAGGTAGAATAAACTCAAGAAAGCTCCTGTATAGTCCTTCATAGCAAGTGATTCAGCTGAGGACATAATGTCCTCTTAGCAAAGTCTCCTTTGCAAGGAAGGATGAATTTATTAAACAAGACGGACAGGAAGAGCACTAGAAGTGCTCCCATCTCTCGGCCAAAGGCATTTGAAACACTAAATCCCTTTTGAGTCCGTCCTCCCACAGGTGTGTCCCAGCAGTGTTTTTCCCACAATAAAATGGAGGCTGGGGGAGGAAACACGGGACAGTAACACTGTCAACCCCTTGGAAGACACAGCAAATCCCTCCTCCTTTGCAAATGGTACAGAAGGAACACCCTGTGACTTTCAGCACAATTCCTTACTTTGATTAGTAAGACATGGGTAGAAGCAGGAATTGCTGAGAATTCCATAAAACAATAAACTGCAATTCCGTGGTGGTAATATGCCAGCTACTCCCCCACCCCCAGTGCAGACTCAGATTTCAGCAAAACCAGCACTGTTTCAAGTCCACTGGTCCCTCTAGTCCCATTAAACTCTTTTTGCATGCTGGGTGAGTCCCAGTTGTTTGGATTTTCACGTTAGATTATATACTGCAATAACTGTGGCCAGCACAGTTTCCACATTCAGTCAGTCTCGTCTCTTGGTGCTATACCACAGAAGCTACAGCAATGTATCCCTGGTTCCTGTTGAAGCCATGGCCCTTAGAATGTCTTTTAAACATAGTTTGCTAAATGTTTATTCAGCTTTATGTAATGCTGCTAGGAAAGCATTTACTGTTAAGGACTCAGAATAAAGAGATAGCTGTTTATCTTCATGTTTACAGCTCAGAACAGGAAAATAATCAGACCATGAAGCCAGTGACTATCAAGAGTAATTTCTAGACCTACATCCATACCTAGAAAAGGCAAAAACACTCTCCAAAAGGTGAGAAAAACACCCTCTCCTTCCCTGGAGATTTTGAGAATGGTGCTTGCAACACAAAAAAAAAAAAAAAGCAGCTCCAAAGAGCAACTAAAGACCCAGTTTTTAAGATTCAGCTCCATCTTGTCTCTCTTAAGACCTCATTGCAGCAAAGCCATTCTCTCTCCTTCGAGGTCCCAAGCAACCAGAATACAAGGAGGGAGAAATGGAAGTGGTGTCCACCCATCTCCCCAGCCTCCTGCACATGCACATCTTGGAAAGAGTCCTCTGCAGCAGTTGCAACTGTTTTCACGCCCAGTTTTGACTTCATTTCTCCCACAGCAGGAAGAAAGCCTCATAAGAAATTAATCTTTTCTAGAAACCACAAACCTAATCCTAGCTGTTACTAAAATAATCTCACTCCCACCCCATTTTAGTCATATCAACAGAGTTACCACTAATCTAGTTATTCCAAGGATGTTTCTTTCAGCTCTTTTGCCGTGTGAGGAATTCATTCTTCACATATGCGATACCAATGGTGTCAGGAAGCGCATACCTTTTGCCTTCTTTTTCTTTTCAACTAGTGAAGCATAGTGCTTTGGGAAGTCTCCGTGAATAAAAGGGAGAGACTATTTTATCCTCTTTCTTTCCCTAATGAAAGGGTTAAGCAATTGACAATATGGCTGCACTAGAGAATATATTAGCAAATCAAATAACTCTCCCAGAGAAAAAATAATTTTAGTTTATCTTTTCTCTAGCAGCTTACAAAAATAAATTTCTTTACTTAAAATGTCAGAAGAAAAACCTGCAAACTAACCAAAAGTTACTATGTAAGCTTTACTGCACTCATTGCTTACTGTTGAAACTGAGTTTGATCACTTGAAATGACAGCAGTCACCAAAGATTAGACCAGGTGTAGCTCACAATTCACCAAAGAAAGGTGGGGTTTTTTTCCTGCTACAAGGCACCTCAACAGCAACACCACATTGACTCCCTATAGTAATTGTAAATAGAATGGCTTTAAAATACGCTGGGATGAGGTATTTGTTTGTTAAAAATGAGAACTTCTCCTTTAAGTTGTTGACCCAGTCCTGAGCCCAAACGTGCACTGTGCTACAAGCTGTAGCTCTTTAAACCAGCCCCCACCCCAGGTCTCCAGGCTGGGCAGCCTTCATGGGAAACCCAGCTCTGGTCCCCCACCCCAAGCCCAGGAGAGCAAAATGGATCACACTGGTGGTTGAGCTCTCTGGATGTACAGACTTCAGTGGATTTCCAGCTCTGACAGCCTCCAGTTCCCAAACGTTAACCCTAACCTGTTATCCTGGAGTGAATAATCTTACCAGGTTAATTTGATGTAAAGGTGAGCTACTCTTAGTAATCAGTTAATCATTAAATATTCTCCAGAATCAACTACTGAAAAACAAAAGAACAAACAGAGAAAAAAAGAATCCTTCCTTGTAAATGTCGTTACAGAAATCCCATCTAAGGCTGATGGCAGCATGCTCGAGTAAAGACTGCAAGAACACACTTATTTAAATCACATAATTGAAGAAATGTTACTTCTAATCTCTTTTTACCCAAAATCCCCTGTGCTTCCACATTTGTCTTGGATCAATAGATACTTGCCAGGCTTCTCTAAAAGGGTTATTTCCAGAAATAATAACAAGTTTAAAAGACTTTTTGCTGAATGGAATAGAAGAGATAATATCAAGAGACTAAACTGCTATAACCTATCAGTAATACATGAGTCGATAGATGAACCTGCTGCATGCCCATCACTTCCAGCGTTTCATGCTAGTAAGAAACTTGATCATATAGAACAAAACTTTCTTTGGACAGTATAAATGAAGGTTTTTTTCAAGAATTTGAAAGTCTGCATCATCTCCCAAATCCCCAAACCTTTCCTGTAAAATAAAAGCAGTTTGCCATATTGCTCATGGTCCCATCTGGCTTTTTATCTGAGCAGCCATTACTGTGTAGTAAAAATAGTAGTCTAGATTGTATCTAGATGCAATGAAAAGATATGTGCAGCCTGTTTACCTTTCTCCTCCTCCTATCCACATATTTAAGTTTCTTGCTTCAGTTATCTTAACAGTTATGATCATTCAAACACTCAAGTAATAAAGGTCTTGTACATAGGCAAAACTCTCTCTGTTAATACTAGCTTGGTTTGTATTTAAAAATATGACAACTCCATCAGTCAGAAAATGGAGATAATAAACATCTTTGAAAAGTGTTTTAGAAGTTTGTGGAATATTTACAAATATAAAGTTGAACTCCTGATCTTAAGGCTCTAATGTTACTCTCACTACACTGTAACTGGAGCTCCCTGGGTATATAAGCATGTTTGGGGTGTGTATAAATAAAATTACTTAAAATTACTTCTTCATTCTTCCTGCAAAAAGCAATTTCTTAAAATATAAGGCGAGTTATATGGATCAGTATTTGCAGAACTCAGATACAATAGTTAAATGTTGTCCAAAACCAAATTTTGCATTTGTTCCTTAGAGTGCCTCAGCCAAACTTCTAGCAACTAATTAGCACTGCTTAATATATTTCCATGTCTTCATTTCTTCTTTAATGCAGCCAAACCAATGTTCAAAAATACACGTCTTCAAAGAGCATCCCACTCATAACTGAACACACAAATCAGCACTTGGGCAGGTTTGGCAGTGTGGCTACTGCACAGTGGGTCCAAAAGTGGAATTTAGATGTCTCCGCTGGTACAAAAGTTGCCGAAAACTGAATTCAAATTATGTAGGTCTACAAGGAACATACAGGTTTCTAAATCAAATTCACTGTGCCTACTGGTACAGGAAAACTGAGCTATCAAACCAGGTCCAAACCAGGTACCCTGGCCTTTCACAGACATGCAGAAAGATATACAGAAGAGAAGCGGGAATAAGCAAGCTGTGTACTGAGCCTGAAGCACTCAGAAGTAGAGAATCACGATAAATAAGGGCAGAAAGGACTTCAAAAAGGTATTTAGTGCAGCCTTAGTCCCAGAGCAAGATCAATTATACTGTTATTTCTGGCAGATGTGTATCTAAAGACATCCAAAATGAAGCTTCAGCACCTCCCTGAACATTAGTGGGGTTTTTTTAAATGTTAATTATTATTTTTTGAAAAGATAAACAACCTAACAACAAAACGAACAAACCAACCAAAACAAAATAAGAAAAAAACAACCAACCAACCAAAACAAAACAACATTAAGCCAGAAGTCATTCGACACAAGCTAAACTCATTATTTCTCTTCCTGTGCCTCACAGATGTGGAGGATACATCATTCCTTTCTTCTTTTCACAGCTTTTGCACACTCATGTATTACATCTTCTATTAGTCTTCTTTAGAGAACCCTATTTCTTTCAATCATTCCTCCTAAGTCATGTTTGCAAGAACTCTGATCATTCTCCTTGCCTTCCTCTGGATTCTTTCCAAGGTGTTCACACCTATACAACTCTCCAGTCAAAGCTGTATGCATGGCGACTAGAACAGAAAGAACAAGTCATTTCTTATGCAAGGCAAATGTATTCCTGACTCACTTTCAGCTTGTGAACTACTACAGTCCTCAGATACATCTGCAATAAGTATTATCTAGTTGATCATCTCCCCATCCCTTTTTTACACGCTATTTTGTGTTAAACTGCTAGAAGTGCATTTTGTCTGAGAGAAGAAAATGTTGACATTTTTCCAGCGTGCAAATTCAATTTGAATTCTAACACTCTCTTCCCACCTCCTTGCAGCCACTCACCACTGCACATCCGAAACACATACTTTTTAATCTATAACCTCATCGATAACATTACTGAGCCATGCTGGTTCCATAACAGACACTTGCAGAATGCCAGCAGGATTGTGGAGAGGGAACTAGTGGTGATTACTCTTCAAGTACCATTTGCCATATAGAAGGATATGGAAAATGGAAGCGTCCTTATGGGCCAGATTTCCCAGAGTTGGTTGCACTCAAACTTGGGAGGTTTTATCCAGCCTGTGAGATTTAAAGGCCAACTTAAAACTGAGGTTCATAAATGAACACAGTGTTTTTCATAATACCAAGAGGACCCAAGAGAATTCAAATTAAAATACCAAAAGTATTCATTTGAGCAATTACAATGCTTATATGACAAACGACACTCCCTTCTCCTTCTGCCTCTTCTTTTTCTTTCTAGTATGGGAATTCTTAAAACAATAAGTACCATGAAAATCCAGGTCTGCCTACTCTGCTTTTCCTTGGAAATTAGAAGACAAGTGGCAAACCAGTTGATTTGAGACATCTGAGAGATCGCACATGTGAAAGGCCTGCTAACCAAGTTGAGAATTCTTTCCTGCCCGGTTGGAGTCTGCCTCTGTATTTGTACTTGCTTAGCAAAACAGCGCCACAGTTGTCAACTTCTGGCTTACACCACATTTGAGATTTTATGTAAACTCTTTAATAGCTGAATTTGGTTGCAACTCATGACTATTAAATCATGAAGCAGGGGAGAGAAGTCATGGAGCCACTGGAAGCTTGCTGAGTATGTCAGAGTTTGGGGCTGGGAAGTCTCAGGCAAATTCAAAATGGCTAAGGCTTGTGGATTCAGGTAGGTGCCCTCTCAGTGAAGGGTGAAGCTCTGGAGAGCTCATGGCAGCTGTCTCAGTCCAGCAGTTGGAATAAACTTGGAGCCAGGATGAACCTCTCTCCTTGTGCCTCTCCTGCTTATTCAGTGCCAGGGTACCGCAGCAGCTGCCTGCAGAGCAGAGGCTGCCAGGGGGGCAAGAGGAAGAACATCTGCTCCCACAAGATAAATACACGCAGCCTGAACTACAGTAACAGATTACCACAATATATGTCAAATGCATATGTTAAATAAGGTGCATGACACCAAGCAGCCTTGCAGGGTCCTAACTATACACAAGGTGGCTGAGTGCTCTAATGGTAATAGAAATGTAAATAGATTTCACTGGGAGAGCTTGGAGAAGTGCTCTTCGTTAGGCACCCACACCTACTCTCCCTTCCATTTAAAGCTGACAAATATTCCCAGAGCCTCAATGATCCAGAAATAACTACAACAAAAGCATGAAAGATAGTGCTTCAAAGTCTTGGTATTTCTAAGGGGAAAGGCAAGCCAAAACAATTCGTCCTTAAACATAAGGGAAAAAAAGAAGAAAGTAGAAATAAACCCTTCCCCTCCCCCTCTTTGCAGGGCCCCTTTAAAACAATTGACCCCCCCCCCCCACAAAAAAAAAAGGAAAAAAAAAAAAAAAAAAAGGCTGTTTAAACAAACAACAGATGCTGTCTAAACTAACTGCATGGTAAGGGCATACTAAAGACATATGTTGTGTTCTACCTAGCCATATGTCCCTCCCACACACATACTTTGGTTCCAACTTTGGTGTAGTTTTAGAAAAACAGAACAAGGGTGCACAGAGAGGTTGTACTCCAGTAAGTTGTTGGAAAATCCCCTGAGATTTGTTTAATCAACGACAGACCCTAAAGAAGTAAACAGTACAAATAAAATGCTCCAGAAAACAGAAATTACCCATAACAATTAAGGAGATTTGTAATTACAGACTGAATCTCTGACAAGATGATGTTGATGCATAATTGTTGCTTGTAAATTTGTTAGAGTATAACATTAGATTAAAACGATCTTAAAGACCATGGAAGGAATTTACTATAAAAGGCTCTCCTTTTGATTTACAGTAATGTGGTATACTTGTCCTAAACAACTAAATCTTAACTTCTCTTTAGAAAGTACTGATTTCTACTTTGTTCCCCCTGGATTCCAAATGTAATGCTCCTTCCGAGATGATAAAGTCATATGTTGTCAAACATATAGCTCAACTGTACCAAAACAATTAGAGCTGGAAAACAGGGCTTGGAAAATATCAGCAGTTACACTTTGGCATAGAAAGCTGTTGCTCCTAAGTGTATGCTTGGAGGATTAAAAAAAGATCAAGAGGTAAAAGATCACAGATCTGGCCAGCTGTTAGCATCTAACTCCAAATTGTGGACTCTCTCATCCTCTACACTGACTTTAGTGGAGTAGGTCCAGCAAGCCAAAAAGAACTTGGCCCGGTGTGTTTAAATATTTCCCTCTTTTCATAGCTGAATTAATCCAGTTACCCTGAAAATTATTTTCAAAAATCATCCATTCCTAACTGCATTGTCCCTGATTATTCATTAACATTTTGGGTAGCTTTGAGTAATTGTTTCCATCCTCTCATTTCCCCTCAGTAAAACCTGCATTTCACACACTGAAATGGTTTAGAGGTGCCAGGTCCAGAGCATCCTTATTTAAATTTTGCGACAACATCCCGGTATTGCTACATCTGTGCTGTAACATGGTTCTGGCAGCAGGCTGGGACACTGCTCTAGGAAGCTCCTCTCCAGTAAACAGTACTTTATATAGAAAGGAGGTAAGAATGTAGTCAGTCAGCGAGGTCAATAGCAAGCTGTCATCTCATAGCTAAATTTCACTGATGAAATTATTAGGTATTTCCTTGATCCTCTCTCTCCCTCATCATCTCCTGCCCCCAGCACCAACTACCACTGGGAGATAAATAGCCTTCAAAACACAAAAGCAGGTATAGAAAAAAAAAAAAATATTACATCCGTAAGTACACAAAGAATTCAAAAGATTTGGATTCAAAGTACTTCTTTGTATACAATGACCTTACTCTAAGTTTGTTTAATTCTGTAGAATATATCTGCACTTCTCTCTTAATTGTGTTGACTGGCTCAGACTTTACTTTTGCTTCTCAGTGAAAAGTGACAGAAAACCAGAAACCCTTGCTTCTAACAGACACCCAGAGCAGCTGGCCAAAGAGTCACACAGGTCTGATGCTTCCAGAAGTAAGCACTGCACTTGTTCTAACCTATAAAACTCTAAATACTTTGCCTAAAAAAAATCACAATTATGGTATAATGCCTAATTATTAAAGCTTGTGAGCCAGGTAGCTACTGTGGACAGATGGGCAGGTAAAGTTATTTTAGTGTAAATTCAAGCAACAACGCTTTCTGCTTCCTAAGCCGGAAGGGTCAGACTCTTGACCCTAAGGAAACTGTTAGAGGAGAAATATCTTCTCAAAATCTATTATAAAACACTGTAACATATTTTCTCCTACAAAATATAACTCTTACGTCATGCATGAAGGTAATTCTTTTTTTTAAGGAGCATGTTTTATGGGAATATGCATGAAAATTCACTCAGGTTTTACAGTCACACAACTAAAAGAGTCATACCAGTCTTGGGTTAATCAAACACGCATTCCCCACCACAGTCAGTTGCTTGCAGCATTCATGAATAGCCAAACCAGTTTTCTGTTTTACCAGTGGTTTGTAAGTACTTGAGTTCTTTGAAATTCAGTATCTTATCTCTAGTAGAACAAAGTCTTCTAAAAGAACAAAGATTGCATCTTACATTTCTGTGTATGAAACAGTTCTCATAAACCACCTGCTTTGCCCATCCAATCCTCTCATGCATTCAGCTGCAGCCTGTCAACACCCAGGTTCCTCTAAGTTCTGTTCATCAGCACGAATTTAGTAGGTTCCTCTGCCTGTACCACACTGCTGACACACTTTAGAAGGAAAATTCTCTGATGCTACACAGTAATAGATGGAGAACAGTATAGTCACCTTGTTTACTTCAGAGCAAGTGGTGATTTCTTAGCCAAAGGCATGTTTTAAATCAGTTCAAAAGCCATTTGAAAGTCACCGGCAAAACTGTATGCCTAGAGAATCATCATTCTTCAGCAAATAGATCAGGAATTCATGTCAATAATTTAGCCATGCACTACCCTGTCAAGTGGGTATACTTTATGGCACCTCTGATGTCAGAAGCACTGCAGTTTGCAAGTGGATGAGTATAAAGTTTACACTGGTGGTAATTCAGTGTTTACTTGCAGATAGCAAGGCCTAAGGAAACAAAGGCTGCCATAATACATAAGTGGAATGTGAGAAAGAGATAAAAAATGAGCTTGGTTAGGTGAGTTTTCACAAACGCCAAATTTCATTCAAGGTTTATAGTATCCCACCTGATAGTTCCAATGCCCCCTTCCCTCATTTTTCAGTCTTTCATTTTCCAGTAATTAATTTAACATTACACTGGTTCATGCTAATTGGGAGTCATCATTACCTTTGGGTCTGACAACAAGAGCAAAACGTAACTCCTGGGTTAACAAAAGACTTGATGTCCTATACCCTTCCCCTCTGTACTTCTACATTGGCTGCACAGATATGCAAGAGAGGATGTTACTTTTCAGTTGAAATGGATATGTAATGATTATCTGTTACTACACTCTGAAAACTAGCACTGCCTCCTTTAAAACACTTCAACAGAGGAGTTGTGACTTGCAGACTTCAGAATGAAGCACTCACATCAGAGCTGACAAGGTTAAGTGTTCATAATCATCAAATGAGATTTCAGATTTTGACTTACTGAACTGGATCTGAGTTAACTCTCTTATTCTGTGATTAGTGGGCAAATAAAGAAGAGATCATCTTGTGACCCTTAAAACTTTTGCATAAATGCTTGCATGGAGCAGGAAAAAAAAGAAGAGGAAAGCTGGATGATAAAAAAGAAGAACAACAGTAATTTGTTCAGGAGCCTTGATTCTTCCATTAGTAATTTCATACTCTGTATTGACTGCCTTGAGTAAAGAACCATACATATGGATTCAAGAAACCAGATGGCTCTGAAGATGAAAGCAGAACTAACAATTCAGGGTCATTTTTACTATGTCCATTAGAGATCTTCTGAAGGAGAACAGGAGGAGGAAAGCAAGCTAGTCAAAATGTAGGACATCATATTAAAGTCATCCCAAATAGTGACATTACTGTAGGGAAGCATAATTCTGAACATGCTAATGCTTCCAGTTGTTATTTATATGTTCCTTTTGAAACTCTTACACATATGCCATCTACCACTAACAGATGCCAAGGTCCTGAGCAGACCTAGCGTTTTTGTCACTTGCTGTCATTCTGCAATACTAATACCTCTTTTTAGGAAATTGGTGAAGGGATGGGAAGTAACTGGAGTCCCAAGAAAGACCTGTGGCCTCCAGCAATGTCACAGATAATGCATTCTATCCTTATTTTCAACAATGTTCAGCATGTTGAATTTTATTTAAAAACCCAAATAAACAAAACAGAACAAAATCCAAACCCCAAAAAAACAAACACCCCCAAACTCTTCAAGAAGGTCTCATGGTCTCATTTTCAGGAATTAAATTCTCAGAAGAACCATAGAGAGGTCACAACATTCAGCTTCATTTCTAAATTTGGGGCAGATCCCATGCAAATGAAAGTAAGATCAGAGCACCATTGGAAAAATCTCTCTGGTGCCCATACTACGGTTGACTTGAATCTAGACCTTGTAAACTAGAAGATATCAATAATCTGTGACCTTGCACAAACACCAGGGTTTTATCTGAGTTACCTCCTTTAAGAGCATGTTATAAGTAATTAGTTTTGTACACCAATTCCAAGAGGAAGTTTCCCCAAGGAAGGTTTCCACTTGTTAGCATGCCTGAGCGGTATCAACTTCCCCAATGCCACTGATGGCTACAGCACACGCGAGTAGCTTAGGTGTGGATGGAAGCAAGTCATGCTGGAATGGAGCTTCCTTTGAGACATTTAACTATTCACCAGTCGTAGGAAAACAGATGCTCGTGTTTTTATGTTTATGTTAAAAAGTTCTTTCAAGTTTTGCCTTCAGTGATAAACTTAAAAACAAAGAAAAATTGTTTCTTCCTGTTTTAAAAATAACACAAAACACTGAAATTTCTTTGAAGACAGTAGTCCAGGAATCGGAACTAGGGAACAAAGAGTCTAAGTTTCCATCTAACAAAACAAAAGGAAATTTCTGCTTCCTAGGGTAGCACATCAAACATTTTGTAGGGTCACTCTTGCCATCCTGGAAGCCCTTAGCCCTCAGCAACGTTTCTGAAATGAATAATATGAATACTAATAGAAACACATCAGTCCTTCCTGTTGATGGCAAAGGATGGACTTTATCAGTTAGGCCCGTCCAACTTTTCTGCCAAGGAATAATATAGTCTTTTTATTTGTTCTGTATAACAAAGTATACAGACAATGACATAGCAGAACAGCAACTGATAGAGATTACAGCTTCTTTAAGAATTAAAGTAGATGATGCAGGAGTCCAGACAAGTCTTTTAGAAATATCAACTTTTCTTTTTAGAGCGTTTTATTTGCTCTTTACTACCAGCCAGTTGTTACCAATGGAATACAAATTTTCTTCCTCCATCCCTGTCATATATATAAAGCATATATGAATATATATATACACACACTTAAACACATAGAGAGTCTGAATATACATATATGATCTAGGTAGTATGGAAGTACCAGGTCATTCCTTAAATTTTTCAGAAGACATCCACTAGGGAGGACTCATGCAAAGGACAGACTCTAGAACATCAGCACCTTTTTTATAATACTGCAAACAATCAATATCAAATCTCAAGAGAAAGAATATTTTTCAGAGGAACTACTAAAACTGAAGCTTTTTCCACAGACTCTATTCTGGGCAATATTCGGAGAACCAAACAAAGTTATTGAGAAATATGATGAGAAAACTAGCTGCAGTTTCTCCAGATATTTCTTGTACACTGAAGCATCAGAAGAAGTATCTCAAGAATATTGAAGACAACTGATCTGATCTTTTTTCCTTAATTTAAATATTAAACCAGTTTTAATTTTTTTACTACTTTTTAAGAAAGGAAAAAACCTAAATTTACACAGACACTTTGCCTCAAATGATAACTGTTTGGGTTTTGGGGTTTTTTTTGGTTGGTTGGGCTTTTTGTTGTGGGGGTTTTTTTAAGGAAACTTTTTTTTTTTCTTCAGATGTTACCTTTATTGCAGGAGTGTTGCTCACTGTAAATTTTTCTCAGGTTAAATTTCAATCCAGTTACTGTAATCGACAAATTTAATCACAAACAACTTTGCACACATGTGATAGAATCATATATATAAGTAGAATAAATATGCAGGATGCATTCCAAATGTGTTGGCTCTGGTCCAGAAACCAATGACTGAAGCAAATCTGGATTATACACATGCTTTAAATTAAGCACTTGCTTAAGTGTTTGGTGAATTGAAGCCATAGCTTCTTACATTTCTTTCCACAAGGATTTTATAATATTGTTCAGGGATATTTAAAAATAAAGATGAAGAGCAGTGATGTTAATACAGTTACTCAGAAATGAGATAGTGAGAACAAGGGAGAAAAGTGAACTCTGCATCACTTGAGTATTTGAACTCTTTCTATTGCAGAAATCTACAGACTATGAAAATCTTCATGATAAATTTGTATTCAACCATGGATTAAAGAAATTTATTTTTTCAGGATCTTATTATTATAGAGTCAAGCGACTGAAAGAAGCCTATATGCAAGCTCTCTAACAGAATCTACAGTGCTATGCTTCAAAATAAAATGAATAAAATATGCATTATTACCTGCCAAAGAATACTGTATTTTCTTATAGCTCTGCATCCTTTTTCTCCTCTCACTTCCCCCTGTGCTTGAGGAGCTACAGATCTGTTTGGTACATTCTCAGACATACAGTGCAGCACTGCAAGACAGTATAGTTCTAATTAAATGAAAACAAACAGTAAGAAAACATTACTGTAAAATGACAGAACCAAATCCAAAGCTTCAATGATATTAGAGATGAAAAAAACCCTACGAGATCACACACAATTCCCTAGCAAGGGAACAATTCCCCAGCAGCAATACAGCAGACAAACATTTGCTAATAAAAGTGGGCGATGTCTGTGAAGATGCAATGATTACAAAAATGTATTTCTTACCATGTGGAAATACATATGGAAAAAAACCTGATATCTTCCACTGTTTGCAATTATAGTCAACTCTGGGTTTTCTCCTGATAAGTCTGTGCTTTTTGGGATTTAAAAAAAAAAAAAAAAAAAACCAACAAAAAACACCCTCACAACAACAACAACAACAACAACAACAACAACAACAACAAAAGAGAGAAAAAACCAAAACAAAACAAAGCCAAGAAAAAGTTATGATTCTAATTTAGTCATTTGGCAGAATTTGAGTAGACCTAATTGACTTTATCTTCAAGAAGTTTAAGAGTTTGATGTGCTGATGTGGCTTCAAATGTAATGGAATCAAAAGTCTGAAACAGTTTACCCACACAGTCACTTTTTGAAGAAATGAATAGTTATTCCCATTCTAAAACAATTATTTAGATAGTTCTCATTCATCTCTGATTTCTCTCCATGTGGAATTTAACCTCTTTTGTACACAATGCAGAACAGCATGACTAACTGATATAATGTATAGGAAATGACTTGTGGAGCTAAAGCAAACAGTTGATGTGCTTACAAGATAAGTGTCAGCTTGCGGAAATAGCAAATAACAATGACACAATTCCCTCCTCTCAAAGTATGTGCACTGTGCAAAGACCTGCTGCTAATTTTCACTCAGCAAGGGGGGATGCCATTGGACTTTTGTTACACAGAGAAGCTGGTGATGTCATTTGGCTTTGTATGGGTTATTCTGTTGCCTACCAGTGTATGAGAAGATTTTTCCCAGCTAAAAGTAGCACTCTGGTGAGCAGAATTAAATAATTCCACATGAATCATTCCTCCAGGCTGCTATTTTACTCTTATGTGTTGGAAGCTATGGTTGAGTGAAGTACTCTATGGGGCAAAATATCATTGGCATCAACATGTTTTTTGCACTCTTTGGACTAATTATCTGTTTCCTTTACTAGTAAATGCCCTTATTTGGGATGGAAAAAGATGCCTTAGGTTTTATTTTTTTTAAAGCAGTCCCAGGAATTTTGATAGCCCCATTTGATTTATACAAGAAGTTTAGAACAAAATATGCTTTGCATCAAAACATTGAAGCGTCACTTTCAACACAACAACAAAATTAAGGACAGATTTAAAAAAAAAATAAAATTCTAACTTTTATTTCTCTTTTCATTTGATAGCAATTTATTTTAATGCTTCCTGCCAGGCAGCAAAGAGCAGACTTTGTGGCAAAGTCAGGGGCAGAAAAGAAAGGCGAGGCTTTTTCCATGTTAGGTTTTTACTTGGTTTCTTGTTTGCTTGTTTTAAAGGTGATCAGCAAGAGCTTTACTCACACTTGCTTTTTCTATTCCTAGGATTTCCAGTTGAGCTTTCATGGAGGTTGTCAGAGGGTCCCCATCTCTAGGGAACAACAATGAAATATAGCAATTGGATGTGGCACTGCCACTGTGTGAGCTTATCCCAACTTGTCAGTGCTGGCTACTGCTTCCCCTCATTTAATTCCATCACACTGGCTGGTGGCCACTGATTTGACATGCCTTGTCTGAGTGAAATTACTATTCTTCATTCAGTGGCCAGTACCCGCGTTCCTTACTCACTTGAGCAATGCAGTCAGCAGGATTTCTCATACACATCTGAGATCTGGAAGGATCCACCCTTTAGTAAGCCAACATGACAAAAGGCTATGTGTGGTAACTGAGCTCATATCATTAGTTTGCATTATCAGATCTGTACAGGGCAATACCATGTGTGGAACTCCCTGTAGCCAATAAATAGCATATAGCCAGTAAATAGCATATAACCAAAAAAGATCATTCAAAGAAGAGCTATCGTGGAAAGGTGACAAGCACACAGCCAAGAGAAGGAAGAGATTGCCTGAAAAGTACAGCACTGTCCACATCAATTCCTAGTGTGTTGTTGATTACTGCATAACAGCCTTTTAGAAATTACTATCAGAAGTTTTACTGGAAGAGACAGAATGAGATGGCAGATCTGAAGAAATGCAGGTCTGCAGCAAACAGCCAATTGGACAGAATAGTTCAGGTCTATCAGATAGTAAAAACCATTAATGTCCGTTTAACACTAATATCCACTAAACATTCCTGGATTACGACAAGTTCACACAGTCTCATATAAAAACAAGGTAGGGTTGCCTTAACTGTCACCTTACATAGGATTCAGAGAGAAAAATACATCTCCAGGGCAGCACAATTTAGAGCAACAACTTACAGGGTGCAGTGTATTTGAACTAAAGTTTCATCTTCAGATCCATAACAGTTATAATTGAGAAAACATATCAAGCATATAAATATCAATAATAATTTTATATATACACCTATAACTATGGATATGTTAAATAATAAGGACAGTGAGTAACAATGATACTATTACATGCATATGGATATTCTTTGAGAAAATAAAATTCTTAATTCACTTAAAAAAAAATTCTACTTATCTTACAAAACAGGAACAAACTTTTCCTGAACGTTCCAATTATAATGACTGTTTGATTAGGTTTGTTAAGCTATGATTATCAATTCAAAGAATATTTGAGCATGTGTTATTAAAGAACCAGGAGAATCTGTGAATTAACTAAACAATATGTTCATCTCTACTTTGCAACCTAAATGATAACCCTGGTCATATTTTTGTATTCAACAATGACGGGTGAAACGGTGATCCCTGTGTGCGCTATAAAGTGCCTAAAAAGCAATGAGCAGCAAAAGGGCTATAGTTACTTGAAAACAGAAACTTAAGGAAGGAAATTTTTCTCCTCCCATAATCTCCTTGGCTCTGCTTTAGCACCTTTTTCTGCTTTTGAACCTGTAGGAAATAGCATATTTATAAAACAGACTATGTTCCTTTTCTCCTCTGCATTTTATCTTTCTTTAAAGCTGTCACCTTGGAAGCTTATATAATAACAAAATATTGGCAGATTCCTGTCCAGCTGAGATTGTCAATGATCTCAGAATAAGCCCTTCAATGGGAACCACAAGTTCAATGTTATTCAGAGAAGTCTGCATCTGCTGATATCCTCCTGTCTGCCTTTGGAGGGAATCCACTTCCTTTGACACCCTATGTTCTAGGAATCTGCTAATCATCGAGCCTACAAAAGTTCTTCAGAGATGAAGAAAAATCTGCAAGCCATTTTCCTAACCTGGTGAGCCAGGTCAGTAAGACAATAAAAGAAAAAATGAAAGAAACTAACATAAATAGCTTTTGACATCCAGTGCCATAAAAGTAAACACTTTAAAACTTGGCATCATATAGAAGTTAGCTAATTATAGTGGCGCCATTCATGATGACATAATTAACTGTATGTCTGCATTTCTATTATAAACTCATATTTTCAGAGGTTTATGATACAGCTTTAAAAATTTGCTCTGGCCAGAGACTCAGCATGCCAAATCTCACCCTGGAAGCCACTTTTTTCCCTTCCAAAACTGAAGAATAAAAACCTTCTGGGTTTTTTGGGGGGGTTATTTTTGTTGGGTTTTGTTTGGTCGGTTTTGTTTTTTAAAGAGCTTACAAAAAGGTAACAAAAACAAACACACAGAAATAATGCCTTTTATTCACTCCAAGACTTTGGGGGTTAAAAAAACAAAACAAATTTTTTCTTATGTTGTGTGATTTAATGATAAAAAGCCCTCCCACTACTAATTTCTGGAAACGCTACTGTGCTGCACTGGGCTAGGGACATGTTAAAAAAGTACACACTTTTAACAGGGACTTGCTGTTCAAACAACTCCTGCACTTAAAACAGCTTGGCTTCTTCTTACTCCTAACAGGCTCTTCCTCTTTTACTCCCATTTTTCTCCTGAAAGTTGTATGGCTGCCAAAAAGCTGTTCTTACGTGAATGGAATGGAGGGCCCTTTCCTGCATTTAGCAAACTTAGAAGCGATTCCTTATTGAAAATTAAGAAACACTTTGCAATATGCAAAAGAGACAAGTGGAGAGGCAAAGCTAACACACGCATACATGTGCTTAGGTCTCTTTGCAGAACAAGCAAGTGTTCAAGGTGCAGTGGTTACAGGGAGAGTCTATCACTAGGCGGACTGATTAAGTGCTCTGCAATGTGTTGGTTCCCTGTGTGACTTTATGCTGGTCAGTTTGTGACTTTTCTTATCTACTTACTATCTCTCTGAGATAAACACACTGAAGCTGAGCTGTTACAATAACATCTATAGATGTAGGCAGAAATTTTGTTTCTTACTTGGAGGTGAATAATCAGAGCTTTCAGCATACCTAAAGACTGGTCAAGTATTTCTCACTGAGATTTGCAAAACCGATCTATAGTCAAGGAATAAAATACTCAACCTCTGCTCTTTTCTGCTTCACAGGACTTATTCAAAATTACTCCCCCACCACCACCACCTATTTGAAATTTACATTTGTTTTATTTATATACACTTCTAATAGAATTCCCTAGGACAAAAAATTGGTCTAATTCCTAAAATCCTAACTGACAACATTGAACTGGAAACTTCCATGTGATCAAGTAAAAGCAGGTTCTTTCCCCTGTTGCCACTCTGGGATGTTCTGTTCTTACTACTCTGCTGCTTCCCTTTGGCCTGAAGAAGATACTATTTAGCCCTTCAACCCTCTCAGAACCCTTTCTGCAGATTTGTGTTAAGCCAATGCCTCTGGAAATCAAAAGGAGAGTTTTCACTGACTTATCAGTCAGACTGGCAGACACTTTGTGATCCTTCCAACAATACACAAAAATATAGTATGTTTCTTCCTTTCTCTATGATGGTTGCTTTTCCCTCAAAGTTCTGCCTTTTATGATGCAGTTATTTGGTTCAAAAAATATGAAGGTACATTTTGTTCCCTCTGCAATGAAACAGTTAATCACTTTTTTTTTTCCCCCCACATACTGTAACCCCACTTTGTTTGGATAGTGTCTCTGCAACCTTCATCTGCATAATTGTATTACACAGCTACAACTTTCCTTCCCAGCAAACACCCTTTGAATGTTTTCCAGATGAAAAATTATACTGGTTCTCTCCAGGAGGCTAAACAACATTTTCAAAATGCCAGATGCACATTCTGTAGTAGCTCCAGTGGTGGTGGTGGCTACCATGTGTCTCTGCTCTGTATATCTCACAATATAAGGTCTTAGGAAAAAAGCGAAAGCCATCCCTATAGCATTGAAACACAGAAAACGCAAGTAATTCCATGCATATTTCACCCTTGACTAGAAGGGTTAGGGAGTAAATAAAAAATAAACAAATCACATAATATTTTACTGTTTATAGTAACTATACAATACAGTTGAGAGTATGTTCCTAAGAACAAATTATGCTTAAACATTTGGAAATGTAGTTATTGTGGCTAGAGCCCGGGTATCTGGTGACAACATTCATGATGGAGTTGTTGAATTCATAAACACACAAATGCAGCCAACAGCTCAGAGTACACTGGGGACTCTCGTCAAGAGATAGAAGTTTTCCTTCCCTTGCTGGTAAGGTTACAGAGGAATATAAACTGTGTTTGTACATGAATCATTGTGATTCCTAAGAATATCAAGGAGGCCCACATCACAGCTTTTCTCACTAAGGCTCCTAAGACTGCATGTCCTTACCAAACTAGTCTCCATCGAAGTTAAAGTGCCAGGTACAGGCTGAAATACCACCCAACCGCATCGGTGCGGTGCAGCTTCCTAATCTATCATAGGGATCTAAAATGCCCCAGACATCCAAAAGAAGTTAAGGGATATGCTGTGCTCCAAGGTCATTTGTCAAGTCCACAATGTTGCTGTGGGTGCTCTCTTGGCCCAGCTTCCAAGAGCTTTGGGTGCAAGCAATCTGTGCTTGAAGCAGACCCACTGCAATGCTGCCCATGCCCAGGAGAACCCCCACACCTGGGTAAACAGAGAGGGATTTTATGAAACACAAAGTACCAAAAGTGTTCTATGCAAATCTACCTCAGAGTTATCTTTGACCTAACTACCACCTCACTAACTGCTTTCAGTCAGTGTATACCGAAATACAGACAAATGAAGATGATAAACATTAGATTGTGTTACTAACTGAGCAATGCATATCTGGAGTAACTCCTCCAAAGCAAATGTAGCTATACTCTATTTCTGTGTAAATGAGATCAGAATCTGACTTCAGAAAGTTACCTGACAATTTGCAATGCAGCAGTGTAAAAGACTAAATTCAGTTCCCAGTAAGCATCAAGCCTCCTAGAAGGATAATTATTTAAGTCAGTGACTGCCTAATCTGTGAATTGCCTGCCCATATACTACTTTTCAGGCATTAATGCAAACACACAGCAAGGCAACAAAAAGCAGCCAACAGTAAAAAACTCTAGGAAAGATAACCATCTCCTCCTTTGTCTCAATTATTTTTCCTCCAGTGTGATTTTATCTTTGCTGTCTGCTACACTTATAAAAACCATTTTGTAAACTATCTATTAAAAAATGGGACAGATGAAAGGGTATTTATATAAACTGTACTTTGATTTCTACATTAGTTTGAAATCTAATTTCAAGTACGCTCTAACTGCTTATAATTATATTTTAAAGGCACGCAGAGTTTAAACAGAGATGGCCCGGAATATTTTCACAATGCATTTTCATCTGAAAATGCCAATTCATTAAAAATTCAAAAGCTAAAAAAACCCCCACAACTATCTGTGGAAAAAGGGAAGAGAGGTGTTGAAATTAAAAGATGTTTTCAAATGAGAAAGCTCCCTTTTTCATTCAGATTTTCAAAAAGAGTAGATTAAACTGAATTTATAACTTTGAAATTCTTCAAATAAAACTGGAATGTCTCAATAGACTCAGTCTAAATTTCTAGGAGATTTTACATTTGAATAATATTTAGATTTGCTTTTTATCCTAGCTCCAGGAAAAATACTAAATCATGAAAATTCTCACGAGTTAGGGTAATCATAGATTAGCAATATTGCTGGGCACACTAACTGTTCAGAATATCAATGTCACCTTGCATTACAGCACCATCTGCACTTGAAGGGTTTTCTCAATACTTGAAGAACAGCTGGAATATTTTCATAGGATGGTAGAAATTCTTTTTTAAAGAAAAAACATTTTTTAAAAGTGAGAAGATATTTTAATAATTTTTACAAACCTAAATCTGCATTTTAATTTAAAATATTTTAATTGAAAATATCACTAAAATGTAGTCCTAATCTAGAACTTACATCATTTTGCTATGCTACAAACAGTTGTTACTAGCAATAGTTAACAGCATGCAATGGGCAGACTAACCTTAGCAAAGCCTTTTCATTTTTTGGAGTGGGACTTTCTGAAGTAACATTCAAAGCTAAAACAGTCACTAAATCAATAAGATAAAATATTTTCAAATTTACATGGTTCATCTGAATGAGATTTTACTATGAAATATCAGAATTGGCATTCAATTGAATAGCCAAGATAGTTCCTATGGAGATTTCTGAAGACAGAACAGGTTTTAAATTTTCCATTTTGAGAAATTCTTCATTATTGCAAGTTCTGCGAAAAAATAATTTCTCACAGGATGTAAAAATGGGTCTGGTTTTCCCTCGGAAAGGAGCTGTGTGATACTCCCCAGCTCTGTGGCCACAGTAGCTTGCTCCAACACTGTTTCTTTGGGGGGGTAGGAGGAGCTGACAGCATGTCTCCTTGCAGAGGTCAATAATCAGGGTGGGGTTTTTTTCCTGAGCCTTTATTTCTATCACCCTTGGAAAGAAATATGGAAATAACAAATTCCGTATTTCTTTAAAATGGAGTGCCTTGGCTGTGGCACGCATTACCTGAAGGCATTACCTTCTCATGCTTTAATTTAACAGCTACTCTATTTGATTTGCATAATAGTTAAAATGACAACCAGAGCTTAGTATTATGGCCTGCAGCCTTACAGCTGATGCCGTCCCAAGTCCTGCCCTCCAAGACCAGCTATGCCAAAGTGCCTCTGCAGTCACACCCACAGCCGCAAACAGCAGCTGCTGCTCCAAACATAAGCTACCTCCTGCCTGCCAAAGCAACGCCCACGCAGGGCAGGACAGGCCCAGCATGATCCTCAGCAGGCAGCACCACTCTGGCAATGGGTGAGGCTGAGATACATGTCTCTCAACTTTTTTTTTTTTTTTTTTGCCTTGATCTCTGTAGGAAAATCTCCCTGATTTGCTTTGCTCAGGTGTCATCTGGGCAGCAGCAGCATCTGTGAGCCTCTTGTGGGGGCGTACACGTAGCACAGAGAAAGCACTGTGCTGTTTCAGTTGCCTTTGCAGACTGCCCTGGCTGCTTGTGTGCACTGTGTGTATGCATATGGTGGTGGAGGACCCGTTTTGCAAGGACCCAGCTGCCCCCTCTGGTCACGTCCCCTGACACAAGCAGTACAGGGAGTGCTGTGGGTGCTCCCATGGACATCTTGCTGCTTCCTCACCAGTGAGTATCTGCTGTGGGAAAACACCATTTGACACTAAAAATATGTCACCTTGTCATCACATCATCTACTCAAGGCCAGTTTAAGGTGCAGGTTGCAGTGGCAAACATTAGAACATAAATAATGCTCAGCGCAGACAGATATACACAGGCAGGTAATTGAGAGTACGTAAAGCTGAGGCCCAGAGCAGCGTAACATAACAAAGGAACGGTGCAATCCCCTGCCTCCCGTTCTTTTCAGTCTCTGCAGCCTCTGTACTGAAGCGCGAGATACTCTCAAAACCAAATGCTGGATTGAAAAGCTGACATTACAGTATAGGCACTTAAGCTTATAATCAGTGTTGGATAGTTGCACAAGAGGGCCAAGAGTACACAAATCAGTTCTCCTTGCACCGTTACAAACACGTTAAATCTTTCCAGAATGTTTTTGCCATGCCATTTAATTTAATTTTTTTAGACACAATTATTAAAGCCATACTCTACCAAAAAAGTATACTCCACTCTGAAAAGCAAATGATGAGCCCCCAAATCAACATTTAAGCAGTATAGAAACTAAAACTTTTTTTAAGAACCATGGCATTTAGAGCATTAGTGAGGTGGTGTTCTCATATTACTTCAGCATGGCTTGGCTAAAGGATCTAGTCAGTTCAGTTGAAATCAGTATGATTCCAATATTAAGAAAAAGCAAAATGAGCAACAGGAAACATGTTTTAGAGATAGTACATGTCAATTTTAAAATACCATCTTTTGACTTATGTGCATTCTTGCTGTGCATGTGTGAGAAAGTATTTCTAGCTCAGTTAAAAGTATCTACCAATAACAGTTCAAGATAATGAACCCGAGTCTGCTCTGGCTGCTCTATCACAGACAAGACAGAATGTTGCCCTGCTTACCATGGGCTTGCAGGAGAATCCTCAACTCTCTGGGGACAAACAGAAAAGCAGTCACAGCAAATAGCTTTACCTATAGGCCTAGAGCTAAGGCTGTAGTATATTAATGGTTGCCACAGAAAATATGAAACTGATTATTTGCCATGAAATGAGAGGGCTGATTCTCCCCAGCTGTACACACTTCTGGCAGCATAAAGAATCTGCCTCTTCCCTTTGCTCTCTGATCACAAATCTGCCTTACCCCTCTCTCTTCATCCTCCTCTTCACAACCATGTCTGATATAGGGTGTATGATCAAAATAAAAAAAGGTACGAGCAGATTTATCCCCTGGCTGACCTCGGCCATACTATCAGATTCAGATATTAATATGACTGCATGAACAGGAGAGTACCGTGCTGCTGCTTCAATTAGCAAATCACTTCCAGCACTTACACTTTCACCAGTACTGCTGGCAGGTAAGTTCATCCAGAGAAACTCCGTAAAATACATTCACCATGACACACAACTGACTAAACCAAAGAGGTTTTATAAGAATTACGTAGATAATCTGCTAATTTTAGTGGCTGTAACGGGAAACATTCACTCTTGAAGCTATCTTCTAGCATTCTACAACAGAGATACAGATTTTTTTTTTTTTTTTTATCATTCCCCTCAGCTCTTCTGTAGGGTTTGGAATATTGTAATTGAGTCAAAATTGTTGCCAGCCATGTCAAACTTAACACTGTACCACATCATTTCTCACTTCATAGTACTTCTGATGAACGTGTTTGTCAGATCTGAAATTTAGTCCATGTACCACTGAGATTCTGAGATGTTGCAAGTTAAAGATGGCACACAAATGCACAAGTGGCTAGTGATGACAAAACAGATACAAGGGGGAAAAATGTGCTATATATAACTTTGAAAAATTGTCTTTCTTAGATATTTTTAAAGCATTGCCCAAGCACCGCTCCTTCAATCCTCTCCCTCCAAACTGCATGTTAACAAAGGGATTCAGATCACCTACAGTTCTTAATCAGAAGTTTGGAAATGCAGAGAGCATAGCAAAAAACAACTATGTCCTGCCCTGTTATGAGGAATGAGTGTTCTCTACTTAAAGACAACTTTCATGAGGCACACACTTAATGCTTATCAGAGACAAGTAACATTAAACAGTTAAACTGGGTTGTTTGTACGTGTTCATAAAGAGCAGAGGAAGAGAAAATAGCTGTTTAATATAATTCTACCATTAGTTACATGGCTGCAAACCTGGAGTAGCTGAGTGAAGTCAGCAGAGATCTTCAGATACACTACCATGGCTGACAACAGCATTTGGCTCAGTTGCTTACAGAGCTCAGCAGCAGCTATCATCCCTATTCAGTCACACCAGCACAGCAAGCAGTACTTTGGAAAGAAGAGGATAACTCCTTAGTGGCACATCTGTTAGGTATAGATGGCATTCATTTGAATAGCTTTGCCAATGGATGACATGCCAAGTCCTTTATACTAAAAGGCTTGTGCTTGATGTTAATCATTCACTCTCTGCCAGTTAACATGTTTATCCTTCTAGGAAATACTTTGATCTATACTGGCACTTGAAATACAGCAACCAATGTTACTAGACTGGAAATGAACAAACAAGATCTTGTGTGAATTGCCAAATGGCACAGCAAAATGCAGGATGCACGTTACAAAGTGTTGCTTAGCAACTAGAAAAGGCCATGCTCTCCATTTTAGTATTTTGGTTTGAAATAGAAAATAAGTGGCCTTAGAGTTATTTGAAATACATGGAGAACTAGAACATAATACTGCTCTGGAGAAATCCATTTGTGAGGAGTGTGTGTCATGGGAGACGGAGAGACTCTGAACTCAACATTCAATAGATAAGTGAAGGAGAAACTGCCTTTCAGATATTTTGCCTTAAAATGCAAATGTATCAGTAGTTTAAGTTCAGTGCATGTATTTGGCTATTCAACCAGGATTTAAAACAATTGTTTATTTTTATCTTTTATCTTCAGATGTTAAGAGGGTTAGGGGTTTTTTTTGCAAAGAAGACTATTAGCTCATTCTCCGTTTGCATGCAAGGAAATGGAAGTTAGAGCAGTTGGTAATTTACCCATGCAAGCTGTGAATAGACCACAGGCATCCTGAATCTAAGCAACCTGAAAAACCCCCCAGCACTTCTAGACAATATGGCCTCCTTCCTCCCTCTTACACAGCTCCCTCCATGCCTGGCAGCTGGACTTTAATACATGAATATAAGTAATTGCCTAGCAATATTTCATATTCATACCAGAAAAATAAAGGTCTCTGAAAACTCTGCTGAAGTCTCCCATCCCTCAAAGCAGTTACTGTATTTTCCAATATGAAAAACTGAGGCAGGATTTAAATGATTCTTGAAAATCACAGGGGAAGACAGCTGACATTTATCTTAGTGGTATGATCTTCTCCTCTTCCACCAGTATTCTTTCTATACAAGCATCTAAAGCAGGTATGCGTACTCTCCAGATATTGCTTAGCCAACAAAATTCACTTGTAAACACCATCACTGTTTTAGCTCTCACTCAAGACGATCATGGTGCTGAAGCCTATACACCAGTCCTCAGTACAGGTGCAGGAATCCTGCCTAACTCAGTGGGAGTTGAGTGAGAAGAGCTCAGGCCCAGATACGGCTCAGACCTTTGCAGCAGCATGGTACAGCAGGGTGAGCTGAGCACAAAGGGGCAACTGCTGTCAGGAGGTGTCAGGCCCTTAATCTGTGTAACGTTGTGTAAGCTTCAGCCAACAGCCTTCTACACAATACCGCATGTGTCTGCTGAAAATGGTGTTTCCCATAATTGCATTGTTTGCTTAGAAGGGACCTCAGATCCGGATCAAGTTCAACAAGATCTGTGTCATTCTAGTTAGTGCTGTTTTTCAAGCACACCCCTTCAGTGAACAGAAAGCCCTCTGAATCCATGACCAGACTTTCAGGGCCAGATAACTGACTGTTTCAGTTTCTTTCAAGTTGTATCACAGTAGACACACAGAGTATCCTGGATACTGGACAGATTTAAAAGTGGGAAGAAAAGGTTCCAGCACACTGGCTTTAAAAGGGAGAACAAAGTAAGTGAGGATCAGAGGGAGGAAGGCGATCGCTATGACACTAAGACAATTAATCACTGCCAGATGTTAAGGGTCACACAGCACTGCATGCTGGGAAGATCAGCAGGGGTTCTTGGACAGGGAATAGAGGGAAAAAATAACCTGTCATGTCAGTGAACTAGTCAGGGGTTTTGGGTTCCTGGCATTTAACTATTAGTGTGCTCTTAATAATAAAATGACAATGCATTGCAGAAGAAGGGGAGGAAGACAGGGGAGTTAGCAGAAAAGAGGGAGTGACAGCTTAATAATGCCTGTCTGTCAAAAGCACTAAAAATACCATCCCAAATTCAATGTTCTTACTTTTGTAATGAACGCACCAGGGTTCCTGTTTGATTAATAGAACACTTGTTGACTGACAAGGACAAATGTGCACATGGTTTGAACACAGCGCTGTGCATAAATAATTTAAATTGTACTATGGCCAGAGCTCAGCTTGCACGGGGGGTTCTCTGATAAACCCCTATGCTTCAGCAGTTCATAACTTGGTCTTAAAAGAAAAGCTTGGAGGTCTTGAGCCTCAAGTTGGACAGAGAAGGCTGGTTGGTTTCTTTGAAGTATTAAAAATAAATCAATACCCTTTGGAAACCACAGATCTTTGTTAGGGTAGCGATGGTGGTGTCTCAATTTGCTCTAGTTGTAGGTCTCCCATTACAGCAAAAAGCAGATGGCTTTACACTGAACAACGCAAAGAAATTCATACTCATGGTTCTTCCCATTCTTCCCCCTGACAGCAACGCTAATAACAGTGCCATACACTCACCGCAAGAATGGGGCGCTTCATCCTTTAAAATTTAGAAATCACTTTCCAACGGAAGAATTCACAACATTTTGTAAATGGATGCTTAGTTGCAAATATTTCCTGCATTCCCTTGGGAGATCATTTTCGTTTAGTTAAGCTGTTATCTCTTCCAAACAAACTTTTTCGATGGAAAAACTGGCTTTTACCTCAAAAAAAGAACATCTTCCACTGAAACTGACCCACCTTTCTGTTCTTAAAGCAATGTGGAAGTGCTCAAATATTTATCACTTAACTATTTCACACTCCTGGGGCCCACGCACTAGCCTAATGGGAGGAGCAAATAATTCAGATAGTCAGAGACGCGCTGAGTATCTCAGCTAAGACCTACCTTCAAAATTCCTATCAATCCTGTACCAGTATGATACATCTGAATTCAGTCATATTCAGAAAGGTAAATTCTGACCGATATCTTACCCACCTGATGTGAACACGCAAACACTTGCAACAGTATGGAAAGTGTTGGCTGTTTCACTTTTTCCTTCTGCCAAATGAGAATACTTCTTTAAATCATTAGCCAGGGAGTAAAATAGCTTTGCTAGTTTGAAATTTCATCACAATATGGTCAAAATGGAACAACAGGCAAAATGAATATACCATCAGATTAAAAGCTGTAGCAGAATTTCCCCAAACAGTGCACATACTTTTTCTAAGATCTGCTCTTTGTTTTTATTTTGTTGGATCTTGTAATAAAAGAGGTGACTTCAGGTGGCCTAAATACCAATCCAGAGAAGTGCTGCTGAGCACGTCCAACTTAGCAGCCACAAAAGCTGAGGTTCCTTGGTATCTTTGAGGTAGGCTTGGCTTTGCAGAATCAGGCTCCCAAGGCTTAAGCAAATAAGCATTAGTTTGTTGAATTGTTCTGAGTTTTGCCTTTTTTTTTTTTTTCCCCAGATTTTGGGGTTTGTTTTTTGCAATTAATAACGTGAATTGCAGTAATAGAAAATTTATATACATTACATTTTACAAATACAGACAATCTGCTTCTTTGCCCTCTTCTGTGTTAGATAATGTTAAGAGCTCAATAGCTAATCCTCAAAATGTAACAATTTTCAACTGTATTATGTCTCCCTCAATCATAAGAAGCTATTGTTTATCCATTTCTTTGACTCACTAATTGGAGTCTCAAATTGTTCCGGCAAATATCCATAGATTTGGTAAAGCTTTTTAGTAACTTCTACACTGCAGTCAAGTTGTATAAGGAGAGAGGATGCACAGTAGCAACTTTTGCAATTTGTTGAAAGGAACACAGTCAAGAGCCATCATTCCTCATCCTAGCATTGCCACTCAGTGATTTCAGGCAAGATTTGACCTCTGCTTCAGTTGCCTCCTTTATAAAATAGAAGTAAGTCTTCCTCAGTGTTGTTGATCACAAGATTTTTCCAGTATTAATGGACATCCCCGTATTGCACAGAACTATTATGAAATGTTTTGGGAGAGAGTCAACAAGAACTTATATGTAAGGAGCAACTCACATCACATGATACCAGCAAACAAATCACTCTTCAGAAAAGCTGCTAAGGTAGCAACCTATAGAAGGCAGACATTGTTTAACATGTCCATATATACACCAATATCATCCAGTTATCTAACCTCCAGTAAAGTTAACATAATACTTTAAGTGATGCAACACATTAAGAGTTAACATTACTTGGTAGCATTCACAGCTCCTCTATATTTATATGAGGATATTGTAGCAGATACAGAGGGCATCTGCTGCACTTTCTCTCGATTTACATAGCACAGAAACAAGGCCAGGAACTTGCTGCCGAAGCTCTCTGCCCCACAGCTGAGATTCCTCTTACCTTTTCTTGTTACAGTTCACTGATGTCAGAAACATAACAGGTGGTTGCTGCTGCTTTGTAATGCTTCTTTTTCCAGGTGGCCCAGGATGCTGTGTCACCATGCTCTGAGGGTGCTTTAAGGTGCACTGAGGTTTGAGCTACTTCAAGGCATGAGGAAGCTGCCTGAAGTACTGATACATCATCTGAAAAAAACAAAACAAAACAAACAAAAAACCCATCAAACAAACAAGACTGGTTACACAAGTACAAGCCACATTCTTGCAGCACCAACAAGCAGTTTTACCTTGTGAAACTGTTTGATGAAGCTACATTCAAAAGAAAAAAAAAAAAGTAAAAATAAAATAAATGCTGTAGGCATGCCAAACACTTTCTGGGTATTTAATTTATCCCAAGAATTTCCCTTTTATAAGGAAAGTGGGAATAACTGAAGGTCACTAGACACACACTTATTAACACATTGTTACAGCCCAATGCAAGCCAATGGTGATGTACCATCTACTTGGACTATATTAGCCACTTCATCATCTTAAGATATCCGGCCAATGACCAGTGCATTTTTTGTCTAGACATTCTTGTGGATATAGCAGATTGGACCAGATAAAAAGTAAAATAAGCGCATTATAGAGATGTGTGCAATAGGCGGCATACACACAGGGTATGTTTGTAGGACGTTTTCATACATAAAGCTTCTTTTGCTCCACAAAACTTTCACACATACTTGAGTTTGTTTCATACTTCAGATTGTTCTCCTAAAAGGCATACCACCATATACAGCTAAACAAGCTGCTGGATCAGTCCTACAATTACATGTTTGTTCCACATCTGCCTACTAAAAATATCAGCTTTCTTCTTTCAAGTAAATAGCAAGGAAAAGACTGTTTTATTCCTCTCCAAAGCTTTAGTCCCAGCAGGCAAAAAACAGCCTTAGTGCATGTGAAAAGTATGAGCAATGAGAAAGCACAAAATATGTCACTTAAGCTATCAAACAAACAAACCCAGATTGGCTAGCATCCAATCTGAATTGTAGTTATATACATTTCCATTATATTTATTCATTTTAGATGATGCAAAAATAATTGATCAAAAGCAAAAAGTTCCCAGAATTTATTTTTAAAGTTTATCTTTAGAAATGTGTTAGCAATCAGATGCTAATGTAGGCAGAAAAAGTAATTATTTTAATTTTTGACAATGAATAAGTTGAACCTGTATTCATTTTAAGAACTTCCTTCTTGTTGCCAAAGGAAAATTGACTTGTAATATGACATAATGCGTATTAAAAGGAAGGCTTCTTTTCCTAGCAGTGGGAAAGGTTTAAAAATTGCTGTTAACAAAAGACCTCTTCTCTTTCAAAGGCAGTAAAAAGAATTATTTTATTAAACAAATAAGCAGATATCATTTTACCTACAGAAGTACTATCAACCCTGCTCACTTATTTGTAGGCTATACTCTCAAAACAATATTATTAAGTTGATTACTCAGCTAGCAAATACAAAGGCAAGCTGTTTAAGAACATTTTGTTAACCCAACGGGGTCTCGAACTGAATGAAATGGCTTAGTTTCTTTGTGCATTGTAGTAGAATATGCACCTAAAATACCAGTGGAATTTAACCTCCAGCTTAAACTAGAGTAACGTGGTTGACGGGATCAGAGGTAACTTTTAAACCCAGAAAGATAGACTGTTTTCTTGACAGAGTTTCAAGTGAATAACACACATGTAGACAATTAGCCTTGTTTTAGAAGTCGGCCAAACACAGAGAAGAGCTGGAAACATGTTCCTTAGTGTTTCTCATTAGAGATTGACTGACTGAAAGCATTTGATGGGAGAATGGCTAGTTCACGGCTGGCCTTTCATCTCAGAGACCTGTGTATAATGTGCCCCAGATTCTGCGAGTATGAGTTAGGTGGTGTAAGCACAGTCTTAACTGGAAGTTGATTTTCATAGTGTATAAACAGTGCATAATTCACGGGGCAGTGCAGCTGGCAGCCAGTGAGTTGCAGGGGCAGGTGCTGGGAGCGGTGGTCCTGGGTGGGTGTCCCATGCAGTGGTTTGCCTGGGCCTTCCCACGCAGCTCCTGCAGTGCTGCCTCACCCCTTCTGCAGCCTTCACGGATAAAGAAGGTTACTGCGCTTGGGAATCTGAAACAAACTGCCTGAAAATAAATGTAGATCTGCTCTCCTCACAAAAAAAAAAAAAAAAAAACAAAACAAAAAAACCCACAACCCACGAACCTAAGCCCCAGTCCAATCTGATAACACTGCTTTAATTCACTACAATTCTACTTTTTCTTGTGTCATAATCTCTTCAATTACAGCTACACCTGCATGATAGTGAATGCAACCGTCATCCTCAGCATCAGGAGGGATTTGCATTTGAAGTACAGTTTACTTCAGCAGCTTACATGGAATTAATTGATATCCTGATATTTTCCAAAATGCTTTAACAAAAGTTCAATATATGTTAGTCTGTGCATGTTCTCGAGCATCAGTGTAGCAATCAGATCAAACCCAGCCATATTAAGAGGATAGTCCAAAAGGAAGCATTAAATGCATAAATACAGCATGCCCACCATGACCAGATATGATGATCTCCTCATACTTTTCAATTACTGTCTTGAATTTTGCTATTAAGCCAGTATTTCTCATAGTCAAGGAAGAAAGCCAATTCCAATATCCAATTTCCCTATAGTTTTTCTAAACCACAAACTAGTGCAATTTATAGAGGTGAATATATATTTTGACACATCTTCTCAAAGGGAATGTTTTCTGGAGAATCCATCACTGTAATGACATCTTCTTTAATATCTATGCTTTAAGCACTTCACTACAAGTATATCTATTCACATGCAGTAGTGGAGGCTGTAGTAGTTCAGGACCAGTAACACATGGTTTCATACAGATAAAACTCCTCAGACTTTGTGTAAAGAGTATGCAAGAATTTTAATCTAGTTTTATGATTGTACAAATTATTCTAGAGACAATTTTCTCCTTTTTACAGTAAACTTTGGTGTCTCAAAGACACATTCTGTAAAGGCTCCCTTAAAGCACCTCTCTGTATGGTGTTGAAGCAGAAAATAAATGAGATACCTATTTTTCTTTTACTCTCATTTAATCTGACCACTCTTCTGTAGTTGGTGGTCACAGAGAAACCCCAGATTCTCTCTCATTACCCTCCATGGCCCCATTTTACTTCTCAAATATTTATCTGCTCAGCTACGCCCAATTGCCTTCAACATTGCCGCTTGGAGAAGGAATGACTATCAGCCTCTTCACATTGCTCTTCCCAATGTTGCTACATCAATGACATAGTTACAACTCTCCCAGTACTTGTTTTCTTACGGCTAAAACATCTGGAGCCAGTTAAAAACTTCAGAATCACAAAAGGACGAAGGTTTTTAGCCTTTGCGGTTTCTGAGAAAAGTCACTCAAATATAACCTAAAAGCCCACAAACCAGAAAATAAAGTTCTAATTTTATTTATTTAAAATATCATTAATTTTCAGTACTTAAGGATGACAACATTATGTGTCTTACCCACTCATCTGAGCGCAACCCTGACACATTGACGCATATAACAGACAGACAGTGGGGTGTTTAGTTGTGGGAGGAGCATTTTCTTTGCAAGGGAGGATGCTCAGAGGAAGGACACTTCTGGTGAACATGTCGCCTGTGACACCACAGCTTCTCTGCTTCTGTCCTGGTCTGCACTGCTGTGTGTCAACCTTCTGTGCCCAAAAAGCACCTTGCTGAACCAGGAAAGAGCAGCACTATGCAGCACACAAGTCAGTACGACTTGAAAAGCCTGGGCAGCCTGCTAGACCTATAGGTCTAGATCTATAGACTTCAGGGCAGCCTGCTAGACCTATAACAGATGCTCTCTCTTAACCCCCTTCCCTCCCCAAAGGGGAAGAGAAAGGGAATAAGGGAGAGAGACTTTTCAATTAGAAAAGGGAACTAGAACAGCTTCAAAGAAAATTAAAATAATGGTAATAAAATGGAATATATACAAATATATACAAAATCAGTAGCAAACCAACCCCCCTCTGATGGCAATTATATCACTGTCACACTGATGCTGTGGAGCAGGCACTGGGAAAGTCCCAGACTGGGCCCAGTGAAAGATGGGATCTGTGTTCAGGAGCTGGATTCTGGTACTGGATTCAGGAACACACAGATCAGGGTGGAAGGCAGAATGGACAGAGTCCTCCTTGCACACTGGCCATTGAAGAAACCAGGAAAGAGCTGGAAGAAGAGTCAAACCAAGCGGGACTTGACCCTCATGATCCCTCAGCTTTATACTGAATATGATGTCTATGGGATGGAATCCCTCACTGGTCAGTTTGGGGTCACCTGTCCTGTCCGCTCCTCCCGCGAGTGCAGCCTTTTGCTTTCTGCAACACCCCCCCCCCGCAATGTGATACCCAAGAACCAGATTTGGCCTTGGCCTGCACACCAATCCTTGGACTAACTCTAAACATGGGGTGTTAGCACTGCTAGAAGCAGACATTGCCTGAAAAAACATGTTGTTAATTTCAGGAAGTGCCATTAGTTAGAAGAACTGAGATGAAGAGTAAAATCACTGAACAGAATTAGTTCTGTTCTCACTTGAACCGGGACAACCTACAGCTCCTATTCAATGAGGCCCTCACCCAAAAGGTTACATATATAACAAATAAATATCCACCCAAGATACATGATGTAGTAGTACATAAGCAACGTTCATTATGCTGTCCAAGATTCATATGGTTTTGGAATTTGCTCAAAGCTAAATTAATTACTTTTTTTACAAGAGATGAAAAGCTCCAAGTAGTACACAGCTACTTATTTATGAATCATTTTCACACGTTAAAGATACTTACAGATTTACACTTTGGAGCTAAAGATTTCTAGAAAGATGTGTTAGAGAAAACTTTCAAGAGACTGAAGGCCATTTTGGTTTATGTACAGGAACGTAACTGGTAGAACAGGAGCGCTTGGAAAGCTTCCTTAAAGAAGAAACCTTTCATGTGCAGCGCTCCATTATTTTTCTTATTTGTGAAATCTTACTCACTTGAGTAAAATAACTGCCAACTGTTTCTATCAGTCTGACAGGCTGTAAATTTCTGAGCCTGCCTTGGTCACAAAGGTTTAGGAAAAACTGACTTACGTTGTCCTTCCCCTCATCTTCCTCTGTTTCTCTCCCTTTTCATCTTTCTTGTGAATTTAGTGTTTCCCACTTCTAAACTCTCAAGCTCTCAGAGAGTGACACATGAGTTTAACACATCTTGTTAGTTTAATATCTCACAGAAAAGAGTTTCTTTAGGCTATATTCTAGGTCAGCTTTACCACAACTACAAGAAGTAATTTTTCTAAGGCCTTGATTCTTTTAAGTACCAAGTATCCTCAAATCCAGGTATCAGAATTAGGACCTTTATGGTTTCCCACTGGAAGCTGATTAAAATGAGCCAAACAACACAACAATAACAAACAAACAAAAAACAAACACCACCAAAACAAACAAAAAAACAAGAGAGGAAAAATTATGGTCCACTGCCATCAGTAGAAATTGTAGAGAGTCACTGAGAAGAATATATTCCTAAAACAGTGATGGAAATAGAGAATAAAAAGCTTGAAGGGGTTTACAGTCATGCAATGTATTCTGCTTCCTTGCAAACACACTCTGACATTTTTTGTTGACAATGCAAAGCTATTTTCTCTAAGGGAGAGAAGAAGGTGAGGCTCAAGCTAAAGATGGGTCAGGACTGGTTAGTGTAGAGCTTCTGCATTATTACTTAGAGGAGTTAAAGTCCGATAAAAGTTTCTTGTCTGTCCCCAGCCTATTATCTACTTTTGAAATCCATCTCCTCTCTCCAAAATGCTGCTCCCTGGGCCACAGTCTTCTATGAAGTTCTCCATCCCTGTCATCTTCCTGTTTTTATCAACACATCACTTCAGCTGTGCTGCCTTGCCTTTCCAAATCTCCAAATCTGGTTTCAAAACTGTCCCCTAAAACTAGACCATTTAGGAAAAAACAGATGAGCAGATAATTTATAAACATTTCCTCAGCAGTTAATAACTTCTAATTTTTTCATGTGAACAGAAAAAGGTTGATCTGAGGCATCTTTGTTCCTGCTAAATGTGATGTCCCTGCTCTAAAGCAACAAAGCACTAGCAAGTCTCCATCACACAGCTTTTCATATATTTTGAGGCTTTTATTTTCTTTTAACCTCATTTTCATGGACTCTTCCCTTTTGGACCTAGGTATTGACAAAAGATTAACAAAATGCATTGCATTTTCTAGATGAAGAAAGATACAAAGAGCCCAACAATCTGAACCGTGATAACTATTTCCTAGTGGTTTAAGACAAGAGGAAGGCTGTGGCATTACACCACCTAACAGAGCCCAGAGTAGGGGTGAGTGGTACTTCCTCCACCGTAGGCCAGCAGCATGGTGTGCAGTACATTCACACACGCACGGACAGAGCAGGCAGGCATCAGGCATTCATGTTTCATCAAGTGTGGAATGAGTGGAACTGGTCTTGCAGCAGAGACAGTAGGCACTTTACACTGCCTTTTAAAAAGTGTTCTGATAGCACTCAGTGAATTAAAGGCATTTCACAAAATTCACATAGTTTTAAAAATAAAACCCAAAACACTGAAAATAATTAGCTAAATATTAAAGCTGACCAACTATTTTAGAGAAAAATTTTAATCAAATGCTCATATTAAAATAATTAAAAGTTCATTGACTCTCAGAGATGATTTTTTTTTTTTTTCCTTTCAGTGAGCTCTAAAAAATAAAGGGGATAATGGGACATTAAAGCTGCAAAGCAATGTAGTCACAATTTACAATCACGGAAGTTAGGTACAGATTTGTACTCAGATGCAGACTTTGCTTGCTTGATCACTGAACAGTATTATTTCAGAACAGGGTACCATAGAGCTCTCATATTTTTTGTCTTCTTTTTACACTTATGTGGTATGAGGGCAGAACAACTCACTAATAGCTGCAGAGAAAGCCAGAAATGTCAAAGCTAGAGTAACCTGAAGATGATCAGAATAAGATTTTTAAATAAACCAAAAAGAAAAAGCATTTTTTCCAGTAGAATGCTTCCTCCCCTCTTACTCATCCCCCCAGTGCTCTGTCACCGACAGAGCCACCCACCAGATGTTTCAGAAACTACACACTGGGCAAATAAATAGGATCATCTGTCCTTCCTTCTATAAAGGTCTCACCCAAAAGGAAAAATCTAGACAGCCTAGTTCAAAGAGCACTCTGGTGCAAGTAGCAAGCCTTCTATTTTAAGTAGCTCTTACCTTTGAAAAGAAAAATGTTAATGGAATAGTTTGAAAGTTTCAAATCCAGAAAACTGTATCACAACAGTAGAAGAGTCTAAAGGATATTTCTGTCATAAACACATTAATGTCAAGCAATTCACAAGTATGTGATCCATGAACACAATTAATGAAGAAAGCGTATTTTCTCAGAATTACAATCACTACAAAACTTCAACAAAATAGAATCATCCTGGGGGAATAACATTTTATAGATTTAAGAAAGAAGCGAAACATTTTCACTCCAAAATAAGTGTTTCACACCCTAATCCAGGAAACATGTTTTTCCAGTATGCAAATGCTTTCCAAAAGTGAAAATGCCATTTCCTCAAATACCTGTAATGATAAACACTTAATAGTAAAACAATTTTTAAAAAATAAAATATTTATTCAAGTTTAATAGTAAAATTTAATGAAATCAATTTAGACATTGAAATCAAGATGAATAATTAAAAAGGGGATTGTACAAAAATAAGATTCATATATTGGTAAAAGAGGCATTTCCTTCTAGGTGTAAACGTAACAGGCAGTATTTTTGGCCTCTAACTTTGGCTACTTTTTTACTTCTAAAAGCAGTAACTGCAAAGATGCAGTCAGGATTCCTGGTGACAGCTGATAGGGTCACAAGCTAGGCTGGGGAACAGAGGAGAGTAATGCCCAGGATACTGCTGAAATGGGGCTGGGGTAGCAGTCTGGGTTAGCAGCCCCTACCTCATCATTATAACTGCACGGTTTAAAACACCTCTTAGGTTGCTTTAAAGCACGCAGACAGCCAGCTCTGCCCCTGGCTGGCCCAGGATCAAAGGACTGGAATGGTGGCTCTGTGCCACTGCTCGCTCTGGCTCTGCTCAGCTTCACAAAGGACAAACTCAGCACAGCTGAGAATCCATCCCAGCACGTTAATCATACAGCTTGGGTGGAATTGCTGTCATACTGGCGTTTTCATTTCCTCCACCTCTTAGAGGCTGGCTTTTTCAAAAGGACACAAGGGATGCTTTATCAACTAGCAGTCAACTTAATTTTGAAATGAGGCACTTTGGATTGGAAATGTCCTGCAGCTCAAAATTCCAGGCAGCAACCAGAGTTTGTAGAAGTCAAAGCACATCTTACATACAGAACATTCACAAGAGGAAGAAGAGATCACAAACTTATTTCAGATGTCACTTGACAGAGATGTGAACACAGCACTGTGAAGCACTTTCATATCGAGGAAAATACACTGCAGCTAATGCTGATCTGATTTGCCAAGAGGGCAAGAAATGGAGTTAGGTGCTCACTCTGGTGCCAGAGGCACTTCTAGCAGTACAGCCTGGCACTAGAGCCTGGTGCGTTTCTTTATCTGTGTTTTCTTCACATGACTAGAGACAAAGGGAAAAAAATTGCAGCAATCGTGGTGTGATGAAACCAAGTCACTAGAAGGCTTGTATGTTCACAATGAACAGGTATAGACATGATACTGCAAAATGCCTTATGCAGAACCAAACACATTTCACCACAGTAGAGATATAATTCATATCTTTATTGTAGTCCAGCTGCAGTGCTGCACTCAAGATAATTAAGAGTCCGTCATTACAATTATTTTCAAATGGAATACAGAACAGAGACATACTACAGCTCTGTTGCCATCAGATCCACAGCTCCATTTATTCCACAAAACCCAAGACTCAATATGTCCCTACTTGTGTAGGGAGGTTGGACCAGATGACCTCTAGAGGTCCCTTCCAGCCTAAAACATTCTATGAATTAGCTGGAAACTGATGTCTATTAATAATACTTATCATTGATACCAACATAACATTATTTCCTTCCAGAAGTTGTTCACAGAAGTTATCACAGTCAGGGTCTACTGTCTCCCATGGATGGGATGAATTCAGATTACTGTGCACACTGTGATTTGAAAGACCAGAGTTGCATATAGGAGGTCACAGAGACCAAGGAAACAAAAGAAAACTCCCTGTACAATAATAAAGTATTTCAAGCTAGAAAAAGTTTGCTGGATTATGGAAATACATTCTTTCTGAATACTTTTCCCCTTCAAATCCCAGCCATCTTTAAAAGCAAGGTGACAGCTCTCATAAGAGAATTTTTTCTTCTCTGCTGTGATTTGATTTAGATCTCCTTTCCAGTGACAGAGCAACTGCCAGATTTTGTAAAGCCCAGAGATCTCTACAGCAGGCAGTCCACTAATGACTCAAAGTTTGTGTAAGATACAGAGAGAGACATATACAGAGAGAGGGAGAAAGAGGAGAAGAAAAGAGAATTAAGCATCTATTTCATTCACTCATCAGACAGGGCTCCCAAGCCCATAGGCTCAAGCCCGGCTGACACGGCAGGGAGCAGCATTTCTCCAGCTGGGCTTCAGACACGTCCAACTGGTCAGTCCAGATCTCTATTGCCTCTCCATTGATAACCACTACAAACCACATCTATTCAAAAAGTACAACATATGGAAACTGTAGGAGCATTTTCAGTGATTTGTTTGAATGCCTTATATTTTAGGTCTGCAAAGTCTGAAAACCTTTTAATAGGCTGTTTCTTTTTTTTCTCTTTTCTTTTCAGTATCAGTTGCAAAACTGCCTCAAGTCACAGTCACATGTCAAAATCCTGACACCTACATTTAATGACTTCTGTTTCCATTCCAACAGTCTCATCCACTTAACTTCCTCGTTGCTTGGCTACTGCTCCACCATTCACACATCTACATTTTATCAGTGTTCCATGGCTTTCAGTGGAATAACTCCATGGCCACACACATACTGTAACACAACTACCATCTTCATTATGCTAAATGGACTTCACTTCTTCAGCAGCAGTAGAAGCAAAGCAGCAGTTAAGTAATTAGGGTTTTCTTTTTAATTTCCGATTATCATTTTCCACTTCAAAATACCTCGACGGGTCCATATCACGTGTGGCCATGAAATTAAAAATACAATAACCAAGCTAACGGACCTGTGCTTTAGCAGTAAGTCTGGAACTCTCACAGTATGGACATATTGAGAACAATATCATAAGAGTCAGCTGAGTAGAATAGCCATAATTAAACTAGGTCAACTGTGACAAAGCACCACACATATACTCCATGGGAGGTATTTGCAATGGAGGATGAGTTACTGGCTCAACAGGCCTAACAGTTTTAACAGAGCTTGACCCGCATATATCCTGCACTGTTTACAACTGAAGAAATGAAGTCCATTCTGCAGATCCCACGCTCTCTAACTACTTCCTAGGGAAGAGCGTTCTATTCACTGTGTTGGTAAAATGCAGCCTACGAATTAGTATCTTATATTCATTATTATCATTAATAATGGTGTGTTAGCATCTACGAGACTTAACCAATGCTAAGATCCTATCGCAGGAGGTGCTTTAGGGACATCTTGGAACAAGCAGCCCTGTCTTGTCTTGCTCAGTTTACAGAACACAGGCAAACTAAATTAGATCCTCTTGCTCAGGTTCACACAGTTGAAACACACAGCTCAGGCAGCAAAGGGACCACCACAATGGAACAGGATCAAAAAATTTCCTGTAAGTACTTATATTCACTCTTGGGAATAAATGTAACTTTAGACCTCAAGCCCAAGAAGTCACTTCAAGGATTTTAATGATGGTGTGAATTGCTTGCTCACAGATTTTGAAGTAGTTACACACAAAGTTTACTTCCTCTGCTATGAGCTAAGGCGGCTTTCAGCACTCCTTGCAGTAGGAAGGGGAAAAGAGGATTAAAATTGTGTTTGTTTTGTTAAAGGATGCATGAACTCTTCTTTTGGGCTAAAGTATCTTTCTGGCAAATAGGACTGGAAGAAAGTCCGCTTTCAGACCACTCCTTATGTTTCATACACAGTACAGCTTTGGTCAGTAAGACTCAGAATAAGGAAAGACACTGCACTTCTTTAAAGAAATAATACAAAACACTACAGCTGAATGATTGTTGTTACATACATGCATAGTTATAGCCAAGAAAAATGGACATGCAAAACCAGAGTCAAGAACAATTGTTTCTTAGAGACTACTATGAGTTTTAAAATATAGATTATAGAGCTAGCAAACAAGATAATACCTTAATAAAAAGAGTAGATCATTGTCTGTAGAGGAGAAAGGAATTATTTCCTTTTCTCCTGAAAATATATCTAAATCAACCTTCCTCTATGGCAACAAAGTGCTGTAACCATATTCCACAAGGACAGTGAATCCTCACACGTGTGCATGCAAGATTCTGAAAGTATGGAATGTTAATTAGCTTAGGGTAGTCTTATAGATCACAGAAAAGAGATAAAACTAATGTACAAAAATCAGACAGAAAAAAAGGAGCCTGAAGCCTTTGTCTCCACATGAAAGTTCCAATCAAAAGTGTAGAGAGGAACACATCTTACCTCAGAAAGTATCTCAGAGGGGTCACAGGCAGGCAAACATGGAGGAGCCTAAGGAGCAAGGAGGAGACACAAGTGACACCAACTGAAGAGAAAAGAAAGAAGAGATACTAAATCCTCGATGTACTTTTATGGGCCTGCCCACCCTTTCAGAAAAAAAAAAAAAAAAAAAGGCATTTCTTCACAGCGATAGGTTTAAAGAATTCTTTCAGGAATTCCACATAGTCCTAAGGAGACTTCTCTCTTTTAAACTCTCAAAGGTTGGCTATTTTTCATTTTCCTTCAGCTATTTCAATTTTTATCATTCTGCTTCCTGACAAGAAACATGTACTTGGAAGAATTTGTTGGTTCTTACAAACACTGAATCTGGGGATCACCTTGTCCGCTGCTATGGACACTGAACATCCACCAGCAGAGGATGGTTGGTATGAGATCTAAGGTGAAACCTCACACAATTCAAGAGTGACAAAGATATACCATGCACACCACCACACTTCAGGAAGTATTGTTGTCATACGTTCCCTGATGTCCAGAGATCACAAAGTGTAAGAGAATTTATTTATAATTGTTACAATATTTTCACATCTTTCCCTTTTCTGCCCTAGGGAGACGGGACACTGAAGGCTAAAGACAGACAAGAAAGGAAACACTGAGGTGAAGACGCCCAGCTGGAAACTCCCTGTTGGATCCTGTCATGTTGTGTTGCCCTTTGTTTGTTATGGAGATATGGAGATCAGAACTGGGGCATCACTCTGGCCATGAAATTCATCCCAGCAAATTAAAAAAAAAAAAAAAGAAAAAAAAGAAAAAAAAAAAAAAGGGATCAAATAAATC
>JAAGNO010025006.1:0-28641 GCA_033439905.1 Ceryle rudis
TGAAAATTTATTTTAAATTATGTTTTTGTGTGATAGGTGATAGGAAAACAAAGAGTTCTGATTTACCAAAGCACTTGAATTTTCTAGTGCATGGTGTAAAATAGCTATAAGGTATATTCTTTTCTATAATGAATGTTCAAAAGTTATTGTAACCTTTAACTCAATAAATGGAATAACCTTTCTATTATACATTTTATGTATACAATTCTACTTTCTGGAATGAGGCCTTCAGCCACTGAAGAGTGAATTAATGTAAAATAAACAGAACGTGGTTTTATTTAGTGTACAGAACACAGTTGATACAATGTACTGTTTTTGGAAAATGTAACTGAAAGTATCAATTCCAGTTTCCTTTCCAATAAGCTGAGGAATTTAAGGATAAATAAAACAACTCTGTGAATTGTCTTTCATTGCTGTTGTGTACTGTAATCATAATTAGTTAGATGTTCGTGCACCAGGAAGAGAAAAGTACACCGCAGTGTTACTAGAATAAAAATGTTTTGCGTGTTTTCCATTTCGGCCTGATGCCTGACAGCCTGCACTGAGCTGGAATCATTAAACAGTGCTGACGATCAACAGTGTGTATCAGTGTTGTACTGACAGGGCTTTGGTTTTGATTTGTATGGAGGGAGCAAGTGTAAGTAAGTGTGATAAGAAGCACCGATCCGCTGTGTTTAGAACCTGTTTGCTTATCTGTGTCTTCTGATCCTAGAGAAGTAAATCGGCCACTTCTAAACTGAAAACACACAGAATGATCTGATAGCAAATGTCAATATGGTCTTGCTGCAAGTTGCACGGATCTGAGGGTGGTCAGACACAGGGTAATAGCAGCAGTGCTGCTTTTCTCTCTAGCAGTGCTTTACCTTGTTGAATAAACAATTTCCATTTCAGGTCTTCTGAACTGATCATCACTTTTGACCAAAAGTAAGATGGTAAATAAAATAAATTTCCTTTACTAGAAATGAATTATTTAGCCTCTCGTTATTTAAAGAACAGTTTTTGTGGTATCACTGGGACACTGATTGTTCAGTCTCCAATTACTATTTTGAAAGTAAACATTGTTACTCAGATGTATTGTTTGAATAGCACTAAGGAAGATCTTGTGACATTTTCCCTTCCTTTCTTTGGTATTGCAATGATAAAACAGTATACCTAGCAGGTAATACACAGTCAAGTTACTCAGCTGCTTGAGCAGATGGATAGTTATCTTTTTGAAATAGAGAGCTAATCTTAAATACCTGACTGCATTTGACTTAGAGAAAATATTTGTTAAGAAGCAGGTAGACAGAGGCTGATTATCAGAAGCACCCAGGCTACCAGTGAGGCAAGTCATATCCATCTGGCAGTCTAAGTTAGTTTGGTTAGTTTTTTTCTTCCCTCCTTGACACTCACAGCTAGAATCCTGGAGAGGGCTATACAAGCATAAAATCATTAGAATTCTTCAGTAATGTGTGTGGGTTGTAGATACGATGTTTGCACTCTGTGTATTCATAAGCCAGTCTAAATTTGATGGTATCCTGGAAGAGTCCCTTTGGTGTCTTGCTGCAGCACCATCTTTTCTGACATGCTCATTGATCTGGAGGTCAGTTATCTGAGACAGAAACCAGAAACTCAAGTTGGTTTCTTCAAAAGCATTTTCCACTCCTTAGCAGACATGCTTTACAGCTAGTTGTTCTTTCTTCTGTGTAACTTCTTCAAGCTTCCCAATCTGAAGTACAGCTTTGTAATGATTAAACAAAGTTGCAGTTCAGTTTGCTTTATTACAGCTGTTGCTTTGCTACTTTAAGTACTAAAAAGCGAATGAGCTTGGGATACTCCTTCCTTTTTGTACCCTTTCAGATACAAGTGCCGGAAGCCTTTAAAAGCTTATATTGAGCATCCATCTTTTTTACTTGATTTTCACCTCTCTTGCAAGTCCTGCTAGGCATGCATTTATTTAAGAATTAGAACTATGGTTATGTAACTTTGGAAATACACATATATTTATAATATGCAACCTGGGAGGACAGCTTGTTTCCTAGAACACCATGTAAGCCTCTATTCTTTTCATCTTTCCATTTCAGTGTTTCACTATCTCAGGTGTCTAATGTTCTCTACTTAGTATGAGCGCACTGCTTGTTCTTCCAAAGGATTTCATTGCATTCAAAAGAACTAGTCACAGTATCAAGCACTATGCTGAGCTTTTCTTTGTACACATAAATTATGAGGTCTGTGGCACTGGCTCAACATCTTTACCTTCTCTGTAGGGCGTAGCGTGTTTTAGCCCCACATACAACGTAAAGGTGCTACCTTCTGCCCACAGAGAAGGTTTTATTGAGGATACTGATGTGTTTTACTTCATCTGCCTTCAAGGTGATACCATTGGAACATAAAAGTAAGGAACCACATGAATATTAATATACCAGCTCTTGATGTGACAGGTACAATAGCTTATGTACATAGTATGGTACTCACAGAATTTGAAAGACATTTTTAGATAAAAATGAATTTTGACTTGGTCTACTGCTGACAGATTAAGGCTATTTAAAGTGGAGTATTTTTAAATTATGTGGCTTTTTTTTCCCAGAGTAATATTAACTCTTAATTTGCCACAGGAGACTAAAATGCAAAAACTTATTCTGATGCTAAGTTTCAATGTGAATCTTTGACACAACCCTGCTAAAAGCTATTTACATGATGTTGAGGAAGCAGTTCACATCTTGTCATGAATATCACAATGGTCCACATTGCTAGAGGCGAGATGCTTTAGTTTCACTGGTAGAATGACAGCACTCTGTTGGAACCCATCCATTTACCCATCCATTTAAGCACAGCTGAGAGCCAGCAATTATGGTTAACTATGTCAATTTATGGAAAGATAGTCAGCTTTGATAAAATCACCTCACTAATTCAGAATTCAAAGTTAATTTTTCAAGGCTGTTAGGTACTTTGCTGTGAATTTTTAAGATTACAGATTATATTCCTGTGATTCAAAAGGGGATTTTTTTTTGGTTTTGGGACACATTAGGTTCTTCTACTCACCTGATGACAGCTATGATACATTAGGTCCTTTTGGTTCATGATTGCTGAGTGTAAATCTTGCCTGATGGTGTCAGGCAAGTTATGTAGCTGTACTCAGGGAGGTGACAGAAAAAGATGGCTAATAATCCTTGCTCCTGTCTTAATGCTGTATTTATTGACATGACAAAACTGTTGACATAAAGAAACTGATTTACAAATTCAGTTGTTAAGATTTTTTTGGTAAGTCATTGCAGAGATTAATTACTTTTACGTAGTAATAGCGCATATTTAGTAAAATAATTGAAAATACAAGCTCATACTGCTCTTAAGAAACCTATAGAGCATAAATCTAATGTATGAATTCCTTCCTCAGAGCAACTCAAATAAGAAAGCACTATAGTAGGTGCAAACACCTTTTTTGTGTCTTTTAATATTAATAAGGAGAGGACTTGATTCAGACAGATCATACATATGCTTGTAAAATCTGCAGCAGATTTCACATTAAATCTAGACTAAACCTGGCTGTGTTCAGTTTTACCAGACCCTGGGATAATATTCTTGAATATTTACTTTCTTAAGCTTTCAAATTTTGATGGGTACTGCTCTGAGAGCAGTGATTTCTGGACAGAATCTTGCAAACTGCTCTGTCTATGAAACCAAGGTAAGTGGTTTATGAAACCATTTTTAAATGCTTTCAATATAATTTTTTATTGAAAAGTTTTATGAAGATAGGCAGTGTTCTGCAAAAGGCTGGAGAATTTGCCCTTGGTCTTTTGATCTGAACTTTAAGATTGCACTATTCATTTTGGTGGGAAAAATTTTAGTCAGATTAAAACTAAACAAATATGTTTAACAAGATAAACTGATTTATTATGAAGATGCATCTGCTTGGCTAAGAGAGAGGGCAGTATTGAACAGAAGAGAAGATTATGCCAAGTCCTTGCCTACTGTGAGGCAAAACGTGCAGGAATTGCTGAAGGTACAACCAATGCCTGATTTTAATTTGCAGAAAATTTGATTCTCCACAGTGTGTCCCTAGAAGAAATACTGTTTAGACATTAGAGTAACTGCTCTGGAGTGCATTTGCCTATTAGCTTGTGGAGGTAAAAGTCTGCCTTTTTCCTCTCAGCAAAACGTTTTGAACAAAAGAGTTTACACAGTTGGAGTCTCATCAGGGAGAAAGTCGGACAACTGACATGTTATTGTATTAATGGCAAGGTCAGCAGAGAGATCTGTGGTGTAGCACAACTGAAAGATTAATATCATATAAATCTATTTTTAACATGAAGCACAAGATAATCTGTTTTTAGCTGTAGAATATGTTAGTAAAGACTGCAAAATTACAGGGCCTGATTATTGCTCGAATTTCTGATGAGGGATTGTATTTATCTGATAAACAGATTAAGTTTAATGGAAAATAACTTCATTTAATTGTGAAGATTTCACTCGGGCTAAGTACTCTATATGAAAAAAACTTTAGAAATAAATAACTTTATACTTGATTGTGCTCTATGTTTAGGAATAGCATTCTTAAATTTTTCCTAACTTGTAAAAATGTATCACATCAAACGTACCAAGGTATGGGACAGCCTGTCATTTTTGTACAGCCATCATTAGTATCTCTATGAACATACATGCTGGATCTGCAAAAGTAGTTGCATTTTTACTGATGGGATTGAGATTTTTGTCATAAATACGTAAGTGTAAAAAAACCTGTAACTTCAAAATTATCAGATCCACAGAAACAGTATATTTAATTAGCAAATTTGAACTTTCTTTCAGCTGTACTCTCCCAAAACCCCCACTGATTTAATTTTATAGGATCATATTTCCTTTTTAAACCCCTATTGATTTGTACTTACTTGTGGCCAGACTCTCTGGAAGGGTAAGCAGTCTTTCAGGAATTCCAGGTTGGTCTTGGTTTTTCTCCCAGCTGAAAGTGTGTCATGACCTCAGACTGCATTTAGACTGAATTAGGCAAACCAGAACCGAGTAATGTAGCTATGCTCTAGCATTTGGCAGCTCATTTGTAATGCTATTTTTGACATATATCCCAACAGTAGCTTAGTGAAGGGCTAAACAGTGAGATGCAGAACTTGCCAAAAGCGGTTTTAAGGTAGAAATCCATGGCCATTCCTGAATATTGAAGGTTCTCATGCTTTCTTAAGGACAAGTAGCAAGACATTTTAAGTTTACTTAAGTCAATCTCAGTGTTTCTGTTGATTTTTAGTGCTCCAGGTTTGTATCAAGTTTTCCTGAAGCTGGCTTAGAAAGCTACTTCCTGGCCTTTGTTCCCATGGCCCTGTGACTGTGGCTGTATCACAAGGGCTGCGCTAGATTGTTAGACCTATCTGTGGTTAGAAAAAAAGATGAAAAAGATAAAAACTTAGTTGACACAGAAGAGGTTTGTAGGGAAGCTGTACTTTGAGGCATCTGTAGAAGTGAATCATCTGAGTTAAGTAAAAGGGAACAACTACCATACGTGCATCTTTGTCCTTCTGCTATTGCTACTGCTGCTGTGATATTCCAGCCACACACCTTCTTGTGACTATTAAAATAACAAGTGCATGTTGTTTGTATTTTGGATATGACAGTTTATGGCATGATCTAGTAACTTCAGTTGGGCTTTTTGAGTGTTACACAAGAGATCAATTAATTTGTTTCCTTGCTTCTCGTGACTGTGCTCTGTATCTTCCTCATTTCTGATGCAATGCAACTGTCTAGTGACCTTTCTTTATATGCTGATGCAGGTAACCAGTAGACTTGTGTCCTATTGACATACTGATTGTGGAGCAATAAAGAGTAGGGAGACAGCGTGAATGTGCCATAACTGGCGTGATGGTAACCTGTGAAGTTTTACCCACCCAGACTTGATCCAGTGCAATTTCGCTGGTGGTTTGGAACTTGATCAGTTTACAGTTCTGATAGTATAACTGTCTTTATCTGTTATGTCTCCTTTTCTTAGCTATTGCTAGAGATCAAGTATCATTTGTTGCCTTCATTGGATCTTGCATTTGAGAGACAATAATCAATAGGGGTCAGCTCCAGTATTTTAATTTGTCTTTTGGTTTAACTTATACTGAAGAAGTATATATGAAGAGTATGAGCAACCTCTGAGTTCTTAACTCAGAATATTAAAGCGTTCCTAGAAAAAGAGTGTGGTTGGAGTTTTCACCCACTGCTGCTTCTTCCCTGGTCCTTTTTTTATATAAACTTCTCCAGTCCAGGGAGCTGAGCTTAGCAGTTTTTGAAATACTGGGAGCTAGTAGACTATGTGATTTCTCTCTCTTTTCATTCTAATAGTTGATTCTAGTCTCTCTTAAATCACTGTTTCTGTTTTCCTTTTAAATGTTATGTATACCAAATATATGAGGAAAAAAACCTGTTTGTGGAGGGTCAAGAATATACATATAAATATTATACTCATCTGTGTATTAGGGATATTAAAATGGATCATGACTGTGAGCTTTTGTCATTTTTTGCTTTTTTGACATTAAAAAAATTTAAAATTCCAAAGACTTCCTTGCCCAGATTCCCACTCAAGGAAGTATATCAGAGAAAAATCTTTGAATAGTTGGAGTGACTGACATGAAATTAGTTCAATTGCAATACTGCTGACATTGATTGAGAGGTGTTAAGTGAGGGATGGAAAAAACATACTTCATCAAGATTAATACTTTTTTCACCAGTGCTCCTGATACTCATATACGTAATTTGTTCCTGTAAAGCTGCTTACAGAAAGCTGAAGAGCCAAATCATAACTTGCTGAAATCCATAGGAATTCTGTACACAAAGGTCTTTAAAGACCATCTTTTCTTTAAAGGCCTTTGTGTATTTTTCAAAGACTTTTAAAACTTTATAGCTGTGCCTCCTGAATTCAGCTGAAATACCAGTTCAGTTTAAGATGCCGAAACCATCTAGTATTATGGATGTGTAGCTTTGTCTTAAAAATCTCCTGTTCTCCTCCCCCTGGGAATACTGAAGTGGAAAGTAAACTTGTAAGTGCTTTGAAATGATTTGTGTTTTTAACTGAAACTCAGCCACAGTTTTCCTAAAGCCCAGGTCACTGAATCCTGATGCTTCTTTTAAAGAGAAGGGAGCTTCAGAAATTGCCAAAGATATGCTTTGGAATATGAGTGGGGAAATGAAGTTACTTCCTGTGCTTGCTCAGTGCTGATGACATTAAATCTGTTGTATCTGACATGTTGTTGAGAGCTTTTAAATACAGTGCTAATGTCTCAAGTTAGCCAAAAGCAGATTTGGTTGCAGGGTTTTTCTGCAACAGCCAAGGAGTCACATGAGACTACTTATGTAAGTCTTGGATAACATGTACCACCTCCAACTCCCGGGGAAAAAAACTGACAGAAATATTTTTAATCATATACTATGTTTTTATCTTTTGATCTCAATGTTACTGTTGCATATAGCAGGAAGTGTAAATTAATCTTGATAATAAAATTGTCTCAATTCTTTGTGCATTATGACGAGAGGGCAGTTTTTGCTGACTGTTGCATGAAAATGCTCAAATAGTGCAGTTCTCAGCATTTTTCACCTTCAACAAGTATCTAATTAAAATCATGGTAGGTCTTTCTTAAAGAGGATTTGGTATTGTATTTGCAGACTTCCTCACATTTGGAAATCCCAAATATGTCCACTGCTATGTCCACCTGCGCTTCACCTTCTTTCCGAATCCCTAGTGCTTTGTCAGACACACTGAATTTCCCACACATGTTGATATGAGCAGTGTATGTACAGCAAATAATCAGACACTGATGCTGATTCTAGATCTGCTCTGTGTGGTTCAGAGTGCATTGGTCCTTCTGTTGGGCAAATCATGGGCCATACAACTCCCTGTGAGTTAAATTCATAACAGAGCCAAGCAGGAAAAGGCCTGTGGGAGAGAACTGCTTTTCTGTGGAAAAAGAGACCATGTTCATGGCTGATTACAGCAATAATACATTCTCAGAAGATAATGGTCCGTTACATCAGTGGGTTTTCTGAACTCTTGCTGTCAGAGTTACTCAGCATTAAATCCAAACCTGTTAGCTTCCGCTGGAATTCTGCAAGGTTTAGGAATACTTGTCTGCTAAGACCAGGGAGCTCAGAAGGCTTCTGCCAGTTCCACAACTGTAATGCCTAAAAGGGGAATTCATGGTACCTTCAGACCTGATAAATTAATTTTGTCATTAAAAATCAATGGTGACTTTCAAAGCGGCTTTGCCTAATTTATGGTTAACATTGACCACCAATTTTACTGTGGCAATAATGCCAATTTGCACTACTAACTGTTTCTTTGAAGAACCAGCTGACCTAACTGCAATAGTTGGGTTAAACAAATTTGGGCATAGAGAGCAGTAATTGGACAACTTCCTCCGTATTGATAAATAGACTCGTGTCCCTCCCCTAGTGTTTATGTCTAGCATTACAAAATGAGCTGTCCAGATGAACAATGAACTTACATGTGATTCTTTAAATTGGATGAACCAAATGAAAACTTTAATCAAATCCAAGCTGGGATGGACTCATGGACTTAGTTACGGACTGTGTGTGGTTTGTATTGCAGCAGCAACTGGATTGTCCCTTCTTTTCTAGCTATTAAGAATTATCCTTCGATACTCTGAGGCCTTATACTGAGTTGTAGCAATGTATGCTACTCTACAAAAATGAAAACCAAGCACTGGAATCCAGACTGTTGGATAATTATGCCCAAACTCCTACCAGTGGAGTGAAATGTCTGATTGTAATGCTGTTTACTTCAGTCTTTGCTTGACTGTTCTCTGCCCTTTGTTTCCAAAGGGATGAAACAGTCTTCACTACATTACTTTGTATTTCCATAGTAGAGGATTGTGCCCTGAATGCCAAGGATAGAGCAAGTCTAAGTTCCTCCCTAAGTTCTGCCCAGGGAGGTGGTGGAGTCATCATCCCTGGAGGTGTTTCAAAAATGAGTGGATGTAGCACTTGAGGCTATGGTCTATTGGGTAGATAGATGGTAGGATGAAGGTTGGACTCGAACCTAGAGGTCCTTTCCAACCCTAATGATTCTATGATAAATTAAGAGATTTTAATTTTATTATTTTTTTTTAAACAAAGTGCTGCTGGTCAGGAGACTCAGCAGTAAGTTGAATGTGTGGAGAGAGCTACATTGCTTCTATTAAAAGCATAGAAATTTCAGATTTAGATTTCTGGGTGTCGTGCTGTAAACATGCTCCATGATATTTTTATTCTGGACTTGCATAATACTAGTGTAAATTATTGCTTGACATGTGTAAATCTGTTACTTTACAGGAATGGAACAATAGTGTGGGAGACTACTTTAAAGCTGAAGAAAAAGCTATTCAGAAAAGAAATAATTACTGCCTATTTCCAATTAGATAATTTTTCTTTTGAACTTGAGCTGATGAATGCTCTGCTCTTACCTACAGTCTGACTTAAAAGAAACAAACAAATACTCTTTTTAGGTAAACTTCTGTTTGTCTTGGAGAAAATGAAAGATGTGTCACTTGGAAAACAAAAATGAATCCATGTTCTTACCAGAGTAGGTAGAGCATTCTGTGTAACCTGTGCTCACTTATATTAAGTCTTTTTCTTCTTAAAAAGAATTTCTGGGTTTTGTTTTTCTTGGTGTAATGATTTATGAGGAATATATGATCACACAGTATAGCAATGCAGAGAATATTTTTTAGCAGTACTGGCATGGAATACTAACTGAAAATAACATGCAAGTTCTGTAACATGATCATAGTTACAAACCAAGTCTAAGTATTTGAGGAAATTAGCCTGCAAAAGTAGATGAGAAGGAATGAACACATACCAAGTTGTTCCGATGAACAGAAATTACCTTCTGAAGTAATGTGAATTTGGGATGACGTTTTACTGTGTAATGAGATGAAAATGGTTCATTTTGGCTCTTTAGCAGATGCTGCCTTTGAATTGTAATAAGAGGGGAAAACAGATAATGATTTCCAGTGAAGTCTAATTTGTTAAAAGGCACAATTAGCTTTGAGATAAATGATCTAGCTTTTAAAACACTGAGAGTAAAGGAATTCAACTCAATTCTCACCCACTGCCTGTAGGGTAGCTTTTTGATTTCTCTAAAAGGGACCATTGTGCATTCAAAAAAATTTCATTGTTACGGTTGTGTTCTGTCTCTGAAACTATACATGTGCAATGACAGTTATTTTTGCATCTATTTTAGGGCAGGTTATCTTATTTGATTCTTCTGAGAAGCAAAGGATGTTGCTATAGCTACTGAGCTTGTGGCTCTAGTGAGGTTTTTTCATCAATTTCTAAAAGTAATTGTTAAATAAAGCTGGTTAAAGCCTGTGACATTCTGCTGTCAATTCCATTAGATATTTTTTTTTCTTTGTTTTATTTATTGAATTCTAACATGTACATGGAAACTTGTATATGCCATTTTTATGTCAATATGTAGAGATGACAAATGACAAAATGAACGTGCAGGTTTTCTAACCCAGTATTTATTTCAGAAAGCTCTTGTATTCTTCTTCGGCTTTGTGGTTGGGTGTGGACTTCTGGTCTCCAGCACCATCTCGTGCTGTAGTACTATGTACTGAACAGGTCCTCTGCACAAGCTGTATGCTGAAACTCCTTTCGTGAAAATGATCTTGTCTTTCTGGTGTACTAGATCTAAAATAGATGCATCAGTGAAAGATCTACTGCTAACAATATCTCACAGATATTAGATACAGGCTTTTAACATGTGTAAAGAGTCATTTTAAACAAGATTTAGCTTATTAAGGCTGCCAACCATTCTTGAACCTGCCTGTAGCACTTGAATTCTTTGTTCCCTATGGTTGCGGTCCAGTCGTTAAACTGCCTTTACTAATATCAGGGTAATGTTACTGAAAATGTATTGGATTTGCCATGGGTGGGTGTGGTTTGGGATCTTTTCCTTTTTCATCCAAAGTTCTCTACAGGTTGAAGTACTGTATGATCCTTATGACAGAGTTGATCCCTTACAGTGTGTAGTTTTTCAGATATCCTGGAGTATGGACATTGGTAAACTTCATCTGCAGAAGTAAAAGCCTCAGTACAAACCTATGACAATGAGGGCAGGGTAGTGGATGTTAGATGTTAATGTCTTTTTGTTGGGCAGCAATAATATGAGATGTAGGGAAAATCGCATGTAAAGTAGCACCATCACCGGACCAAGATATAAAATGATGAGCTGGATTTGCAATGATATTTAGGATTGAAAGATACAGGTATGCATCCAGGGAGATTTATCAAGCCACTTATGTAAATTAGGAGTCTAAGGCCCATTGACTTGTGGGGGTTGGGAGGTAACTTTGTATTTGGTCTTTTAGTAAATTCCAGAACTGTGTATTTGTGTCTTTAGGTGCTTTATTACTGTTGTACGTTGTGAATGCCTGACAAATTCTTCAGGAGCAGTGGTGGATTTCGTGGCTACTTGCTGAACCTGAGTGTCTGGGATGCAGTGCTTCTGAGCCACTTGAGACACTGTAAATTTCTTCTTTACACAGGTTTTATTCAATTAAGATTAGTGTCCTATTTCGACTGCAATAGCTAATTCTGTTACAGAATAATTTATTCCGGACCTCATAACTTTCAGGGAATGATCTACATACAGACATTGTGATCCTGTTGAATAACACTAGGTATTGTAAGAACAGAAGGAAGCTACTGAAGAGATTATAAGAGAATGAAAGTATTGGAGGCTGGTACTGCAAACTCCTTTAAAGACTGACTTAAAGACCAGTTCAGAATAACTACACTGATGTATTTTTAGCATAATCAATCCATTCACTGTTGTGAAGAAAAAATTCCTACTTCAGGAAAATTCCTTGATCATGAAAGCCCTTCCCTCTTAGGCTTTGCTTACATAAAGCCAGGGTGTTACCAGCCATCTGTGGGGTGGATGAGATGGCCTGGTGGCTTGGGACCTCTGCCTGCAAAGTGCTGAGCTGGATGGATGACTTGTAAGTTCAGTGCCCTCTATTTCCGTTTCTGAAATAGTAGCTTCATTTTTAGGGAACTCCTACCACTTCCATACACAGGTACATGGCTGTAACTTGTTAGGACACCACCACTGGCAGGCAACTCTTAAGGTAAGCAGTGATCATCCCTTTAAGGGCTTGGATTACCTGCGTATTTTCTTCCAGTTTTGATGATTGCTTTCCTGCAGTTCCTTTTTTGTTGCAAAGTAGTCTTCATTTCTTCTACCCATATAAGCTAAAATATCTTTTTAGAAAAGAGCTCAGAAATAATTGCACATGTAATCTGGGAAACAAAGAATTAATTCCAAGCATAGTGACCTAAGAGATATTTGATAAATTGCAGTTGTGAAAATATTTTTTTCTGATAAACAGTCACCCCTCTGATTTGACTTCAGCTTTTGATTTAAGATGAATGATCATGCCAAATTTGACCTGATTGTCAAATCATTTAGTAAAAAATACTGTAATTTAAGATTGTCTCACTGGACCGTTTATGAATATGAGAAATGCCTAGTGTCTATATAGTGTGTAAATGTATGCATACGGGTTAAATTCGGTTACACAGACAAATTCCTGTCTCTATCTAAAGTATTGCAGTCACTACATTTTAAAATTATATTAGTCTGATTAATTGCACCAATTTCTTTAAAAATAATATGGACATTTGCATGCCTGTATAATCATTTAAGGTGCTTATCCTATAATTTACTGAGTGACTGTGACCTATCATTTGAAAATTTTTAGCTTATAAAAATCCAACCTGTAATGACTACTGCAAAAAAAAAAAAAAAAAAAAAAATTGTAGTTAGAGCTTAATCAGCTTATAAAATACAGACATGTTTAAAACATTACTTGCTTTGTGGCCATCCAGGTGGTGTAGAATTCGCTGGAGTGCTGCCGGTACGTTACATTAGTAGCATTGGAGGAAACAAGTCTTTTCATAATAATCAGAATTAAATGAGGAAAGACAGCTTTTTATTGGCAAAATTTGACAAGGGTAAGAATTTGACTGAGTCAATTTCTGTAATTTTTTACTTTTTTACTTTTTTTTTTTTTTTAATCTATGTAATACATAGAATACCCAGAGCAATGTTGATTTGCAGCTGAAACGCAACCAGCTTTTGGTGAAACACAGAAGCTGTTTAACATCAGGACTGCTCTGCAGCTTAGGGCAAGAAAGGAGGATGCTCTTTCCAGGTGGAACTACTAAAGGTGTAACATGCTGGTGTAGTCTGTTTTGTGATTTCTCTGCTGGCTGATCCAGCTAGCAAATAAAGAGACTGCTACCAGCTGCAGGTAAAGGAATTACTCATTTAACTCAAGTGAGCTGGTGTTGGTGCTTTGCTGCTAAAGATTAATGCTCAGTGCCCGCTGGCAGTCATTAGGGGTTGACTAGCTTTCGGTATATGGCGTAGTTGTTAAATGATTATCTGCTGGGATTTGTTTGTGACGTTCGGCTTCTATTTCAAAATCTGCTGTAGGATCACTGACTGTACGGTGGCTGGCATTTCAGATGAATTGCTGATTTTTGCCTTATCTCTTACTTGCATGTAGAAGAAGCTGTTTCACGGAATGAAGAGTTACTTTTCTAGTACAAGGTAAAATTCCAGCTCTTATCTCCCTGTATGAATTAGGTGAATAAGAATGATTTCAGTTAATATTCTCATTTGAGTATTAAAAATTGTGCTTACCTTGCTTACCTGCTCATTCATTTATTTTTTCAAGTGGTTGAATACTGTGATTAGAAAGCAGATAAATGGACAGTAGTATATAATGCACCTCTGTTGCTGTACTAACAGAAATAAACAGTTGTTGCCTCAATAAAAAAATCACATTGTTATCTTTCCAGTATCTGATCTCTTCTTCTCTATATATTTTATGTGGAAATGCATACGTCCAGTTTGGTTTTAAACTTACAGTATTGAAATGAGAGAGACATGGATTCTGCAAAGAATCCTCAAAGAGATACTCTGCCTTTAACTCTGATTCTTTTGCAGTGGTGGGAAATCTCTTATTCAGTTGTCTTCCTGATACTATCAGTGACAGTTCCGCACAGAATGAAGCTGGTATCAGTAGTGGAAACCTATAGCTTTACTTCATGTCCGGATCAGGTACTGCTGCCTGAAGTGTTAATTTTGCTGTGATCGTTTAAAGAATACATTGTCTATGTTGCTCTTCGTAGATCAAAAGTTGTTTATATTTTGATCCTCTGGAATGAAAATATAAGTGTAAGAATATTATCATTCACTTAATCTTAATTCTTAATTAATCTTAATTCCCATTATTTTTATCTCAATTTTTCCTCCATACCATTTTGGACATAATTTTTGAGAAGGATTCTCCACGTGTTGTCTACCTTATTTCCTCATAGTGACTTTTAAAACATGCATATTCAGAACTTCTTTGGAAAGCCAAGCCTCTGCTTTGTTCTGCTTGTCAGAAGGGCTTGTGATTTTCCTGTGTTTCCAGTAGAGCTTGAAATTTGTCATATACTGATGTTCTACTGAAACAAGCATTGGGCTCAGAATTAACATGGCTTTTATTTGTAGCTTGTTTTGTGCATGGTCATAATCTGTAACATTAGCAGCACACTGCTTGCTGCAGAGGCTTCTTAAGGCAAGTCTCTGGGCTGTTTTTATGGAAAGCCAGCTGGGTGGCACCGGTTCCTATCTGGAACATATCTTTGCAGACATGTTTAGCATGGCACTGAGCCTTGCTAATGTGACTTCCCAAGAGCAGCTGAAGCCAGGCTTTTGTGGGGATTCACAGTGATGGCTGTGTGGCTTCCAGGTGGCTTGAGCATGGGCAAAGACTGTCCTCAGGAAAATAGCATTGATGTGAGTGCAGAGGGAATGCTGGGGGTTTATGTATATCTCTTATGTTCTTTAGACTTATTTTTTATTAACTTATCGGTGGTAAGTATAGGCATGGGTAGTCTGTGAAGAAAATACTTGCAAGAAGGTGAAATTTGGAGGTTTCAGTCAGAATTTCTTGACAACGTCTTTACAAAAATGGAAGGAAATACAAGTCCCCCTTTATTTTTATTGCTGGAATCTACTTATAGTTATCTCCTTCGTTCACTCTTCCTGGCACCACATGTACAACAGTTGTCAGTTGTGGGGGGTTCCACAGTGTTGTGGGTTATTTTTTTGTGGGTTTGTTTGTTGGTTTTTTTTTGGTGTTTGGTTTGGGTTTTTTTTTCATTGAAGATCTAGAACTTAGGAAATTCAGGTGGATCTACTGAAAAATGGAGGAGCTTACCAAGAATTAAATAGTCCCTAAAAATCTGGGGTATTTATTTTCCACTTTTGACCATAATTTTATTTGTTCGCATACCTAGGGACTCACTGCTACTGATTGCGGACTTCTGCCCATGTGCACAGCCACCTTCACTGTGTTTCAGGTGAAATACATATTCTGAAGGTCACACTTGAAAATGAGTGATTCCATAAAATTAAGCATAAGCAGAACAATGCCCATGGTGTGTGCTACAGATTGGGTTTAATAAGTAGTGTTTTATTGTTTAATTGGTATGACACCTGCCGCCAGTGAAATGCAGTGCTTCATCTGGACATAGCAGAGTTTCAGTGACTCCTATTGGGTTTTTTTTGTTGGGTTTTTTTTTAATTTTTATTTTTTTCACCCTTCCTCTAACTCAAGGTCTCGCTACAGTAAAAGCTGATGTGTGACAAATAAAATTATAGTAATAAATGCTTCTGGGACTTGCATACCAAGCACATAATTGTTTCTATGCATCTTTGAAATAGTTGCCTATCTCCAGTTATAATGATACACCAGAGGAACAAATCAAAACCTGGTCAGGTCAGTATCAGAGTTTCTCTCTTAATCAAAAGAATATATTCTTGCTGTAGTGCCAGTTGCTAGCTCCAAGAAAAGCTGGAAAGTGCTATCTGTCCCTCAGAAGCATTTCCCTGCAGGCACCGTTTTGATGGATGTATGAGGGGAATACCATCTGCCTTAGGGATGGTAGAGGGAGTCGTGTAACACAGGGCTCCCAAGGGGAGCTGTAGGACATTTAGAACTGTTGAGGAGTGAGAAAAGAAGGGCAAAAGGAGTCTCTTCTTGCTTCAATAGCCTGTTTCTCAGCAGATGTGAATGCAATTTTTCTTACGTTTTCCCTATCATCTCAGTACATCCTGGCTATTGCCTCTCAAGATTTTTATCAGGGTGTCTTCTTCCTATCCCCATAAATCATTAGTGACTTACGATATAGTGTCTGCAGGCTTAGTTGTAATTTAGATCGCTGTATGAATACATTAATTGACTGCTTCCTCCTGTTGTCATTTACAGACTCTGTAGGCGTCCTTGCCTTTCATCCTTCATGAGTCTCATGATTCTACAGTCTTAAAGGCAAATGGTTGAAAGGACTCTTAACATGAATGCCTTGGCTTAGAAATGCCATGCACTTTCTTGAATTGATCTCACACAGGTTGTAGAACTGTTCTTTTTGACTGGCTCTACTGACCATTCAGGTCTTATTGGATCTCTGGCTTCATCAGTTTCCTTTGGAGTAGTCTAAAAAGGAATTTAAGCATGTACTACTATCTCATCTGTCCTAAATCATCTGAAGCTTGAGGTGCCTCTTATAGAAATCATAGCATCATAGAAATGTCTTGGTTGGAAGGGACCTCTAGAGGTCATCCAGTCCAAACCCCCTGCTGAGAGCAGGGATTAAAGAATTGCTTATTTGAAAGCATGAAGTCCCTATAAGGGTGATTGAAGAATGTGAACTAGTGAAGCATTGAGGTGGACATTCTGCAATGAGGTACTGTTAGAACAGTTTCCTCCACCATATCCGTATAAGCTGTGCCCACGAGAGCAGTGTGAATTGGTACAGGAGCTTAACAAACGAGCATTGTCCACAGGGGTAGGTATATCTGTTGCATCGAGACTTTCAGCCAAATAAAAACAAGAACAATATACATTCAGCCTTCACCTTCCATGCAGTAGGTGAAATCAACAGCAAGAGCATTTTTATTTTACATCAGAGTTAAGTGTAATGTTTAATTCATGTTCAGATCCTTCAACCTTTAAATTTTCTTTTTTCATTACAATATTTCTTAAACAGATTTAATAAAAGCCTCAGTTCCCAAGATTACCCCTTTGGAGATGTCACAGTGTATCTCAACTGCAGAGGAAGTTCTGCATGACATTCATTGTGTTTTCAGTGCATAATTAAAGCACTTGACTTTTTTTCCCAGATCCAGTTGTTTTACTGGGTTTGGTTGTTTTTTGTTTTATTTTATTGTTTTAATTACCTTTATTGATTCAAAACCTAGGGTTTGAAAACTTGTTCCAGAACTTCCTTTAGGTGTATACAATTTTTTCCCACTCATAGATAATGACCAAAAATTGGTTATTTACTGCCTCTGCTGATTGTTTAGGGCTGTATCTAAAGGTCTGTAGCTAAACATGACTAATGAGGCCATCAGCAATTACTTCCTGTGTTTCCTTTCCTGGAAACAAGACAAGCAGTAACATTTTGTTTTTCTATTGATTGCATTATTATTAAATAAGTAAACCAACACGATGTTAGAATTTTGCCATTTCATGGTATGGTCAGAAGACTATTTGATTTTGTAGTACATTCAGGAGCAAATAATGTTGGGGGTCTGGTGCATACCCACAGCTTTAGCACCATTCTTGGCTCATTAGCTTCTTTACTCTTAATTCTTTCAGGAAAGTAGGAAGTGTATTTTAAAGAACAATTATCTACAATAGAAATCAAAATAAATTTGGGTGCTAACTACATTTACACAGTTGAGCTAGATCTCTAAGGGTGGTGTTCTCATTTTACAAATAAAACTAAGGTACAGAAATAAAAATGAAGCCATAAAGGTAATCTGTAACAGTGCCAGTGATAAAAACTCGCATAATCAAAGCTCGTTCTTCTTCTGCAATTCAGAGGAATTTAGCTGCAAGAAGCCACGCTGTATTTTTTCTGTCTAGCCTGGAGTTCTTACAGAAACAGCAGCAGAATGGAACTTCGCAATTTATTTTCAAATTTTATTTCTTATGTCACAACAGATGGTATGATTATAAGTAATGAATGAAGGAGGTTGATCTCTTACGTGTTTTGTAACAAATAAAGAACAAAATATTTCGAAGAAATTAACATTAAGTCCTGTCCTGAGCATATAAACAACCCCGAAGTGAGAGCCAGAGATTAACTACATTCTCCAGTGGAGTTTCCAAAGCAGCAATGTTCTTTCGTGAGAGCAGTTTGTCTGAGAGGATGGCAACATACTCTTTGTCTCAGTGATGCACATCCTAGCAAGTTCAGAGAGAGAGGATCCTTTGTTGCCTCTATTAATGCTATAATTATTTTGAATAGACATCTCCCATCTCCATCCCTTGCAGCTACAGGCGGTAGTAACCGTGAGGGTATTGTGCTGGGGCCAGTGTGAAGCACTATTCACTCTGGATGGAATTTCCACATAGAAAGCTGATAAAGGATGGCAGTGGAGATGGAACTATAATGTGTTATTTGTGCACTGTAATTGCAAAAATACTTTGGAAATACATACTGTGCTTTGAGACTTGCAAACAGATTTAAGTTAATTACATGTTGGCGTATCAGTTAAAAGGTATCAGGCAGGACTCCTCCTGATTGATGTGTTGTATTATCATATGCTGCTGTTGCAGTAAGGTAAGTTAATTTGGAGTTATCAACTCAGATTTTATGCAGCCCAGGCATAGAATTAACAATGCTGAAACTGCTTTTTATCCAATTTTGCCTTTACATATCTGGCTTTAAAATAAAGCTTCACAACAGCAAATATTGTATATTGAAAAGCAGGGGGAGCTCTTTCTGTCTTTGACATTTAAAAAGCTCAGTACTTGTGCTAGTTCTGAATAAAACCATTCCCAGTCTCCTGATAAAACTCTAATTAGTAGAGTGTACTAGCCCTTTTCCATGAAGGTATATAGCTTTGAGATTACCCTGTGATTAGTAACTCTTGGCTTTGTACGTGGATAGGAACATGGAGTGATGTTGAGGTAAGCCAGTCAGCCTTTAAGAGTTGCTTGTCATGTTTCTGAGCTCTGATCCTGCTGGTTAGTAGTAAAAGGGAGCATTGTTTGTAAGGCAGATCAATAAGGTGAAAAAGCACATCTGCGCTGGTCATGGGGACTGTACGCATCAATACATGCTGGGATCGGAGGGATAGAGTAAAAGAAGTTACACGACTATTTTTACTCCAGAGTTTGTCTTCACGTTAGTAGTCCCTAAAATCTCTAAGCCAAAACCCACTGAAGGGATGAGGGGCCGTAATTTCCACTGACTTCAAAGGAATTGCTAATGCCCAATTTCTGTCAGCATTTGACCTCCTGAAAATTCAGAAGAATAAAGCCTAAAGGTGTGGGTCCTTTTGAAAGCTTTGGAAACCAGAGTGTGTTTTGTCTTAGAATCACTGAATAATTTATGTTGGAAGGGACTTCTGTAGCTCATTTGGTCCAATCCCTGCTCAAATCAGTGTCTTTAAATCTTTTATGACATCCTTATAAGTCTGGGCATGTTTGAGTAGTTTGCAGCTTTGTTAGGTTTGACTCAGTCATAAACCATAAACTGTCACCCTCTTAGCTCGAGCTAAACAATGAGGAAAAAACCCATCCTCAGTTACTGAGCGCTCACTATGGCTAACGTACAGTGCAAAGTTAAATACTTTTAGTCTTGAAGCACAACAGTAATAGTTGGTATGATAGTTACTGTGGCAGTAAGTTGTGATTCTTACCATTGACCAGGCAGGGGCTGTGGCTTCTGGGAATAGAATTTCCAGTAGAAAGGCTTCAGATCACACAGACACAAAGATAAATAGAGAGTAAAGTTACTGCAAACTGGTGTGTTTAAAAAAAAAAAAGAGGAGTTTCTCATGACATGATAGCTAAAAAGTATTATAAATGTAGAATAGGCCATTTTTTACTTTTAAAATTAAAATCTTTATCTTAGGGTCATGTGAAAAAAACATGCAAAAGTTTGAGAAGTGGAATCACTACAATAAAAAATAATTTGAATAATGATACTAGTTCAAGTTAAAAGAAATAATTGAGATCAGGTGCTATTAAAGCTGATAAATGCAGAATACATGGAGTAAGATGAAGTTTTCAGTTCAGAAGATTATAGTAGATGGACTTCATGCAGAACACCTGTCTGCATTTGCAGATGTAGCTACTGCAAAAATTAATCTCTTTATTTCACAGAATCATGGAATATTCATGGTTGGAAAGGACCTCCTAGATCAGTGAGTCCAACCATACCCATAAGAAAAAAGCACCTAACAAAACCCCAAACACCTAAACACCCTGATCAAACATGACTTCAAAAACACAAAATACCCCCCTAAATCCCTGCCACTACAGCATGTCCTGAAGCACCAGGTCTACCTGTTTCTTCAACACCTCCAGGCATAGTGACTCAACCACCTCCCTGGGAAGGCTGTTCCAGTGCCTCACCAAACATCTCATGTAGTTGAACCATTTTGTAGTGCAGAAAAGAATATAAATAGAATACTTAATAACGGTTTCCAAATCAGGAGTATTGTGGAAGGATCTTACTTGTGGAAGGATCTTACTTGTGAAAGATAACTTCCTCTGTCAGCTGCGCAGTCACCCAATTCATTCACGTAGTCACCAGAAGTACTAGTCATCTTCTCTTTTGCCATAGTAGGGACACTAGATTAGGAATAGTGCTTAATTGGAAAAAGTAGACATCATTAAACTGCCAAGCAAGATGTGTTCCTTCTTAGAGGATGCGTTCCTTCTTATAGAAGTGCATGGCCAGCCTGATACCTTAAACACCAATTCCAGTTTTCAGAAGATGTTCTGTTCTGTGTTCATAGTGCCTGAGGCATTTAATTGCCCTTCACCTCTTATATGCAGAGAGACAGCCGTCTCTTCTGGGGTATTCATAACTTCTGCAAACAGAGAAAAGGAAACTAATGGTACTTTTAGGTTATTATCTTTGCTTAGCATTGCTGTCACTTTGTTGTTTATAGGCACAGGTCAGATAGATAGTCTTGTATATGCTCATTCAGATTCTGTAACTGATGGATAATGCATCTGTTTCCTCTAAATTGGTATGCCAAGATGAGAATGTGAGCAGCTAAGTAACTGGAGTCAAGAATAAGCACTTAGCCCTTGCTTGGGTAATCAATCTCACAGACTCAATAGGCGGCTTGCTATGGAAATAGCAGAAAAGAGAATCTGAAAAGATGTGGGATGATTTCTTTAGTGTAATTGTGGTTTCATGTCACTTTATTTCCATGACTCACTATATCTAATATAAACAATAAAAGACTAAGAGGACTGGCTTTCTGAGGGTGGAATCAAATATGAATAAATTTAACAGGGGTTTAAGATGCAGAGAGCTCCAGTGGAACTTTTTTGGGTTACGTCTGACGCCTATCCTGTCATTACTGGCTGAAATAGAAATGTTTCAGCCTTTTTATTCAGCAACGCTAGCAAAAAAAAAAAAAAAACAACCCAAAAACCCAGCACCAAAAAGGGTAATTTTAACTCTGTCCCACTGTACATAGTTCTAATTTTATGCTACTCTGGGAGTAAGCTAAGCAACTTTCGGAACAAATAATAAGTGTATGTAAACTCCAGGTTGAGATAGTAACAGAAGCAGGAGAGATAATGGAGGAGTAAGGAGTAAAAAGCAGGAGTAAGCAGCTTTATTTTAGAAGTACAATCAAGTCATGTTTAGCACTGTTGTACTGCGTTATCCTCATGTCATTCAAGCTGCCTAGGAAAACTGGGGAATTTTACATTGACCACATCAATTTGCTTGTCTGGTGGCTACATTGTGACAGTGCCTGGGGGCCTCAGCTGGGACTAGGACTGTATAGTGCTTGGCACGGTACAAATGAGGAAAATTAAGTCAGTCCTTGCCCAAGAAACTCACTAGAGAAAAATCTAGCTGTGAAGATGGTTGTGGCTAGGTCTGTGTGGATGCATATTAAAAGTACAATATTCCTATTTCTGTTTTGCAGTTGTGTTTACCTCAGTGTGTGGTTGAAGACAACAGAGCAATACTGCAGAATATTCAAATATAGAGCATGCTTGTTTGTCTTTCATGTTGATAGTGACTGTACTTGGATTTGGTTTTATTTATCTGGCACGTGCTACAGTCAATTCTGTTAACATGATTTATCTGTCCAGGATGTTAGGGCAGGCCTGTCTGTGTTCTTTGTTGTTTCTCTGATATCCTCAGCATTTGGTGGGAGGGGGATTTGCAACTGGAGCATTTTCTGACTGTAGGACTCTGTCATTGCAGGCTTTATTTTTTTTAAGTAATTCCTCTTTACATTCTGCTCTGAAATCCCACTGGGTGCCTGCTCAGCAGTGCTTTAACTTCTGAATATTGAAACCAGCAGGTATGGTGAAAATGGAATATTTTAAACAGTGGAAGAGAGAGTTCGTGTAGTGTATAATACCTGTCTTGCTATATGTTGCACTGAAGAGAAAATCTGTTTGAGAGTCACTTAGGGTGCAACTGTTTATGGAGAAGTGACTGGGACTTCCAGGGTATGTGAACGCTCTAAGGAAAGTGGTGCCAGGTGCTGGAAGAAAAAGAAACAAAAAGACTTCTTTGGTTTGGTAGCTCTGCTTTTAAGACAAGATGGATGTAATCCTAAATAAAAAAAAATAAATTTGCTTGGCAAGGGTGTAAGATGAAAAACATTTATCCAAATGTAGACATTTACAGGTAAAGCATCTTATTTTAGTCCCTGTCTGGTGTACAATGTGGAGATCATTATGGTAAATGCTCATCCTTTTAGATTAAGTTGTTGGCTGTGAAATGCTCGAACTTTATTTTCAAAGGTTTTTGTAACCAAGTGTGACTTTCATTGGAAAAAGAAAAATGCAGTAGAAACTGCATGAGCATATAAAATAGGTTTGTGTAGGTCAGGGAGGCAGAAAGAAGGATCATTCTGGGCTAAAACACGATAGCTTCTTGTCAAGTCCCTGAATTAATCCTTTACTGGTAAGCAGGCATGCATGCATGTGGAGGGGTGGATGGGACAAGAGTGAAATAGATTACAGTCCAGAAATCAGATTCTTGAGCAAGGTGTTTTTCTTGGATCAGAGAAATAGCTGAGGAGTAAATTTTCTATGAAGTCAGAATAGGCCACCTTTGACATAAGGCTTTTATGGGAAACAGTACAGAATGTGATCAGGAAAATAACAGTGGAATGTTTTTTAAGGGGTCTGTTTCTTTCTCTTAGTAGGACTATTGAAATAGAAAACCTCCCTCAGCATAGCAAAGAGCAAATTCAACCTAGTTATGCTACTGATACTCTCCTACTGAAATGCCTGTCTCAGTTGTCTAACAAACAGGAAAAGAAATGTGAATTCTGCCAGTAAGATTGTTTCCTTGCTATGCTTAATTTCTTTGCATATTTAATTCACTCTGAACCTTAAAATAGCTTTCTGGTGTTTGTCCTGGTGGCTTGTTGTGGCTTTATTTGCTTTTGAATTGATTTGCAAGCTTTCACTCACTTCCTTTTTGCGTGAAGATCTGTGGGGATAAGGGGATTGTATCTCTTCCTCTCTGTCCTCTGTTGCCTCACTTCCTCATCTTCCTCTCCAAAGCATGTTTCACGCAACATTGAGCTCATCAGCTGGGTTTTCTAACAGACCAAATGGAGGAGTTCTGTAGTGGGAGTTGGGAAGCAGTACTGTAATACAGTTGGCCTGTATGACTAATCAGTTAGATAAAGAATTCAGGCTGCAGAATAGCAGAAACTTCATGCTTGATTGATGATAACAACAGCCAACTGACTTACTGCCCTTACTGCTAGCATCCCCCACACTATTAGAGAGGATTTCCAGCATAGTACAATAGATTTGTCCTAGTAAGCATAATGCTGGGGTTTGTAGCGCATGACATCAAAAACAAAAGAAAATCAGGTCAAAAGGATGATTCCCTGAATATCCTTAGAAAAGCAGGAATGGAAGATTCTGGAACTAATGCTTGCTTGTCCCCTACCTGTATACTTCCTACCAAAAGTTAGATAAGTCTCTAGTCAGCACAGCGTAAAGAATTTCCCTTATTCCTAATGACCTTTACCATGGAACTTGTTTTTTCTTTGGCAAATCTCCCAGAGCATAGGCAGGGCTGATTTCTTTGGCTAGTACAAGTTACTCACTTTGAGTCAGGGCTTAATGGAACTGGCATTATATATAAGCATAGAATATATGGAGTGGACCACTTAAGAAAGAAGGAAAAGATACACTTGTTTAATATATATCTATCTTAATTTCTTTTGTCTTACAAGCTGTACGTAGCTCTCAGAAAATCTTATTTGTGGTGGGTTTGGGGGTTTTTTGTGTGTTTAGTGATGTAAAGTTACTGCACTATCCACAAAGCCATGAATCATACTGTGATATTGAAGCTGCAAAGAACAGGCTGAAGTCAGAGAACTTTCTGTTGCAAGGAGAAAGATGGAGGTTTTCCTGGCTGAAATCAAAATCTGTTTATGGATCTCAAAAGAGCAATTCTGCTCTACTGGTTTATAGGAGAGTAAGCAGCCAAGAATATGGATGTTTCTAAGACATAGTAATACATTTTATGGACACAGTGAATTTATCAGGTGTAAGGTGCTAGCAGATTGATTGCATTCGGTGTCACTGCAGAAACTTGTCTGTATTTTTTGTTTTTAAATATTATTGTGGACACGGTTCTCATTACACCTACTAAGACACAAGCAAAAGGCCCCTAAAATAATATCTATAAACAGGGTACTTGATTTAGATTGATGTAGACATTGTTTGGAGCAGAACTCCACTGAGTGCATAAACTAATATTTAAGATATTTCTGGAATCAGACTTCAGTTGCTGGATTAAGATATGTACTTCATTTTATTATCTGTACAAAGAAAACATCTGAACTGTAAATAGCCGGTGATGCTTTCTGTCCAGATATCAAGCTTTGTGTTTGACTTACTACCTGATAACAGTACTGATTTTTCATTTGAAGTTAAATGCTGAAAATTTATTGTGAATTTGTTAACAGTAGGGAACTTCTTTTGTGAAGAACTAAACTAGAAGCTTTCAAATCTTTTAGTATTGACAGACTAAATGACCTCAGCAAATGATTAAGTTTTCATTCTGTGACTGATACATCAATGGTTGTCCTTCCTTTCTGAGTCCATTATTCATAACAAAAAGATTTCAGTATAAAAGGGAACTTTACCTTTTATGATTTAGCCTTGTCTTCCTGCTTGCTTCATTCCTTGTTGCCACAGTCTAAGCCACAGAAATATATTTACAATATTGAATGACTGGAATTCATGAGACCGTTTAATTTTGGGAAGTGAAGTTGTTGTTTGTGATGTTGGGACCTGTCTGAATGGCTGGTACCTGGATACCTATGGCACGAATGATAGACACCCCTTCCCGAGGGACTTTGCTTTGCTAATGGGAAGATTGCCAGTTGTACTGCACTGCATGTTTGTCTGACAATTGACAATAGTTACTCATTCTTAACAGTTTACCTTTTGATCTACATGCCACATGAACTTAACATCCAACATATGACAGAAATTAAAATCCGGCACTGTGTGTTAACTTCCAGTTGAATCGAACAACCTGTCATAAAACTGCAAAGTCTTGTGTAGCTTAAAATATACCAGATTGCATCTGTTAAGCTGTTATGTTAATGTTCTGCATTTATGGATGTGCATTACCTTAAAGATGCAAAGTTCTGAATTGTAAAATAAAAAGTCTACAATACCTACTCTGAAATGCATCTGCAGCATCTATTTATAAGCGAGGCTTGAACTGATGAACTTGCCTTATGCTGTGCCTCCCAAACAGATGCCAGGGATAGACAGTTAGTCCACCGTAGAGAGATATAAATCTGGTACAGCTTGAGATGCTCTATATTCAGTGTTCATCTAAGTTAGTAGTACTTGATGGTGTGACATGGGGCGGGGGAAGTCCTAGATTTAATGCCTGGATGGAGCAAGGGATGGGATGTTCTGGATATATCACCACTACAAGATGGAATTTTAAGCCATTTTGTCCAATGGAAGCAATTACGCAATCTACTTAGTACTGATTTTTTAAAATATTTTTCAGACTAGGCATGTCTTACAGACAGCTCTGAATGGCAAATTAATTTTATTTTAGTCTTTTGTGATTGACTTGGTCTCCTGAGTCTATAAATCAAAACAATTGATGTTTGGCTTGCTTGAAGCTCAGCCATGCCCAAGCTTTTGGCTCTCGACAAGCATTTTAGCTGTAGAGCTCTGCACCAAGGGGGAACAGATGAGGCAGGAAACATTTGTTATTTTCATTTTTCCTTGGGGAAGATAAGCTGGAGAAAGGATTGTAATCCTCCAGTGACTTGGTGAAATGGTTGGGTGGTACAGAACCTGAAAACAGTCTGGAACAAGAAATCTCCTCTAACCAAAATGTTACTGAGTTAGTTCTGGTGCTCTATAGAAAGTACAAGGGGGAAAAAAGGAACACAGAACAAGAATTGTGCTGGTTTGAAAAAGCTGTAACTCTTCAAACATAATGAAGCATTATTGTGTGTTAACAGTGATGCCTCTTGTGTGTTGAGTGAACAGTGTTCCAGCATCTGCCAGAAACTAATCTCAGAGCAATGTGTCCTTCTGAATGAGTGGGTTCGATTTCCCTTTTGTTTACTTGCAGTAATTCCATATGGGGAAATGTGCAAAAATGGGCAACGTCCTTGGGAAAATGCAGAAAGGATGCAGGAAAGGGGAACTAAGAGGGACTACAGGATGGTTGAAATTAGTTAAGATCTATTAAGGAACTCAATACATAGAAAGCATGGCAGTTTAGAGTTCCTGCACCTGATGGAAGAATATAGTCTTAAAATATTGCCAAGTGGTTCAACTAATACAGAAATAGATATTTTTTTTTTGTTATACTTGCAATGTGTGTTTCGTATTTCATATTTGTCCCTTCTACTGCCACTTGTGGAGATCTTTAAAAATCTTGCATTGGATCTCTTTGCTAAAGTCCCTGCTTTAATCTTTAGAGAAATCTTAAGAGACCTCAAAGCCACTCCTTCCTCATTAGTCCAGGTTGTTCTGCTGATGTCTTAATTCCCGACTCAAGCAAAGGTATCGGTTCTGGGTATTAAGACTTCATTATCAGATTAGAGTGGAATCACACCATTTTGGCACTGAAAAGCATTTTATGCAGCAATATGATCAGAAGGAGACAGAAATGCATCTGTCCTTTGTCCAAGTACTTTAATTCCTTTATTTCTTCTAGGAGGTGTCTTCCTATGATTTTTTCCAAGTCCAGTATTTCACAAGCCAATATGATCTCTCTGCCTTACATATTTCCTAGCAGTGGTGGGACATTACTCTTAAAATTACAAGCACAAATAGTGCTTATTTACCTGTATCGGTCTCTCTTTTCTTAGCATCTGTCTATTTCTATTCCATAATCACAACCTATTTTTAATATTCAGAATTCAAGCTGGTCTGATTTTTCATGCACCATATGTAGTTAGTTAATGATTCAAAACTTGTTTTTCCAAATATATTTTTAATATTTACTCACTGTTAGCATTTCTGTAAACATTCTTTTGGAAAAATTGTTTGCCTCAATACTTAAGGAAGTGGAAATAGCATGAAAACTATTGAGAATGATTAAATTATATGAGTAAAGAGTTCCATAAAATATTTTGAGGCAATTACTCTAAAACTGCTGTAATTATAAGGTTAAGTAGCGCAATAAAAGTTCTGCTGACACTCTCAGTCCATTTCTCAGAGGAGGGTAGTTACAAAGCAGCTCTATGGAGATTTACTGGGCTGCTCAGTGGAACCTACTTCAAGGTATTAATTGATTAAACCTATGTTGTTTAATATTAAATAGCATCCCTCCTGTCCTAACCTGCTTTTGCTTTTCTGTCTGATCACGAGTGGCAGAATTTTATGGAGAGATAGCCCAAATGAAGGGCTATCTCCATGAGATTCATGCTAAATGAGTACTGAATTAAATAATATAAAAAAAAAAAAATCTTACTTTGCTGCTTCAGCAGGGTGGGGATATGAACTCTGGGGAGCCCATGATTAACTAAAAATATTAAAACCAAAGACAAGATGGTTTATTCCTCTCTCTTGGTCTTCTAACGGACATTTTGACAGCTAAGGCTTATACCTCTTAGCTGTCCTATCATTTTCCCATGTGTTCTCTAGGCCAGACCTATTTGAAAAAGGCCAGGTTATTTGGAATATATGTATTCAGTGTATTTTCTACAGCATTAATGTATGAGGAACTGTTCTTAATGTTTACTAGAAAGTTAATAATAAAAATCCTCTAGTAATGCGCTTTGATACCACTAACAGAGAGTAGGTTTTTCTTCATGCAGGCAGGCGCCAAGTGCCCTAGGACACTGCTTGGATCTGCCAGGAGAGGGCACGTGTTATCCAGAGCAGGCAGCATCTCCCATTGCTGTCCTGCCTGCTGCCATACACCACTGGGGAACTCCAGAGCTGGAGCAATTTCAGGCACTGGCCCCAAGAAAGGCTCGACACTTGCAGTTTCTAAGATAGGTTGCTTGCTCTTACGGGCTGACATTCCTCACGGCATGTTCGATCCCACGTCTGAACGCGCGTGACCAAGGGTCCGCACGTACACCGGCTTTCGATA